>JANZLD010000236.1:80822313-80836086 GCA_026413575.1 Erythroxylum carthagenense
TATATATATATATATATAATTAGCTATAAAAAATTTAAAATTTGTTTAATTTTGTAATATTAATCGAAAATTTACAAATTAAAATAAATATTTCAACTTCCAATTATTACTAAGTTGTTTCATATTAATATTTTTATCTTCACATATTCTATATATACTTTATGAGAATTTTATCATTTAAAAAATTAAAATATCACAAATTTAAAAATAATTATGAAATAAAATATATAAAAGAGTATATAATTATTTTAAAGATTTTAATTTATTTAATAATAAAATTATAAGAATTAAAATTAATTTTTTTAAAATTAAAATTAAAAATAAAAATTGAATAAATTAACCATATGCTATTCACTGACAAACAAAGCAGAGAGTGATTCATGGAAATGTGAAATGTCAAGTAGAAAAGTGCAAAATCCACTTTTGTGCCTGATTTCGTTAACTTTTTCTTTGTTAACTAGTTCATAGATCGGCTGTTCTTTCACAGGAGAGACATTGTTCCAGTTTTTTAATCAATCTGTCTCTTCACTTCACAGTAACTCTTTTGTCTGTGTATGCTTGTTGAGCACTTGAGCTGCCAAACCCACCTCTCTTTCTCTTCATCTTCCACCTCTTTTCAGGGTCCAAAACCCTACATTCTGGTTACCAACCTCAATGCTTTGGTAGTCTGGTCTCATCATTCCTCTAAGGCAATAGCCACAAGGTCTTCTCAGGCAAAGGGAAAGAGAAAAGCAGAAGAAAGAAACACAAATGTCCTCCGTATTTACTCTCATCTTAGTCACTCTACTTGTCACTTCCAATGGTAAGAAACTCGGTGGCCCTGCTTGTTATGATGCTTGTATAAATGGCGGTTTCCTGATCCTGAATGTTCATTTTCTTGAAGATTCTCGCAAGAACATCATAAATGTAGCGTCTTTTAGGATTCGAAGCGGCTAAGGATTTGATTTTTAATCGTTTTAACGAGGTTAAATGAGCTAAAATTCTGGTCTTTTCTTGATATTTCTTTGATGGTGTATGGGTTCCATGTCTGTAGGTGCTTATGGTGCTACTTTCACATTCGTCAACAGATGTGAATACCCAGTTTGGCCCGGTATTCTTGCAAATGCAGGAAGTCCCAGACTCGACAGTACAGGTTTCGAGCTTCGAAAGGACACTTCTCGTTCTTTTCTAGCACCAACAGGCTGGTCGGGTCGTTTTTGGGCTCGTACAAGTTGCAAATTCGACGATTCTGGTTCCGGGTCTTGCCTGACTGGAGACTGTGGTTCAGGTCAAGTAGAATGCAACGGGTTAGGAGCATCCCCGCCGGCGACACTCGCTGAGTTCACTCTTGGGACTGGAGGGCAGGATTTTTATGACGTCAGCCTCGTCGACGGCTACAATGTTCCTATGCTCATTGAAGGTAGTGGCGGGTCAGGTACATGTGCTTCGACGGGTTGCTCCACCGATATTAATCGTCAGTGTCCGGAGGAGCTAAAAGTGGTAGGTGGCGAAGCTTGTAAGAGCGCATGTGAAGCTTTTGGGAGTCCTGAGTATTGCTGCAGTGGCTCGTTTAACACACCCGACACCTGTAAGCCTTCGGTTTACTCGGAGATGTTCAAGTCTGCTTGTCCTAGATCTTACAGCTATGCCTATGATGATGCCACTAGCACATTTACTTGTACTGGTGCAGATTATACAATGACCTTTTGTCCATCTTCTCCAAGGTATAAGAACATCCTATGGCTATTTTGAAATGTTTATCTCTTGAATCTTCGATTCATTCTGCTTTTAGCTACTAGTTATACTAGGATTATCTGCCTGGAATGTGGTCCTGATGGTTAGTTCTTAAGAATTCTTGGTAGTAGTTGAAGATAAAGACATGTTCCTTGATCTTCCGTGACAATGTTCTTGCTGGTTTGTTTGGTTCATGTTCTTTGAGTCTCTGATTTGTTGGAAGTAATGGTATGGTTCTTCTGGTCTTGATAGGATTTGAAAGTAACAAAGTGACAATGAATGTGGCCTGGATAGTTATGTATACATTGTGATATTATCAGTTTCAGCTTCTCTTTTGGGATTGAAATGAAGGCAAATTGGAAAAGCCAAAGATTCCCTTTTGTGTGATTAGTTTATTTCAAGTGGGAGTGATTGAGGTCGTTGGATTACCATCAAGTTTGGCTTTTTTTTTTTTTTTTAACGCCAAAGAATCATCTGTCAATGAATTTAAATATTCCTGTAAGAATAATTGACAGTTCCCTTTAACATGTGCAGTCAGAAATCTACAAGCTATTCAACACCAATGACATCATCATCATCATCACAGGGATCAACGGCAGAAACCGGGTCGGGTTCGGAGTCGGGATCTGGGTTGGATTACTCAGGTTCTGCCACAGGTTCGGCTTCAGGATCTGGATCTGAAACGGGAACAGGAGAAACCATGCTAGCAGATGGATCATGGTTAGCTGGTTTGGCAATGGGAGACTCAAACAGGATTTTCTCTCCTACACTTCCACAATCGGCTTTCACGGCGTCTGCAGTTTTCTTTGCTCTTTTGTCCTCTGTTTACTTGTAACTCTAGCTCTAGCCTCAATTTGGGTGCTTGGATTTTGCCATCTGTTAGGAAAACCTGACAGATTCTCATCTCTAGATTCTAAATCAAACCTCTTCCAGGATTTTGCGATGTTTATATGCATAAGATGTTTTTTTCTTCCCCATTCTGGGAATCATTAGAATTTCTTGATTTTGCGTTTTGCATTTTGCAGTTCAGTTCTTGTTTCAGTTTCACTTCTCATTGATGTTCAATTAGGTACCTGTAAAGAAACAAATGGAGTTTGTATGAGGAAAAAGGAAGATTTGTGGTATTGTGAACATATCAATGGGATTGTAGGCTGGAATACTTTACTGGTTTTGCAAGTTTTTGGGTCAGCTTTTTTTCTAGTTGTTGATCTGGAAGATGAAATCTTTTGAAGACTAATTCATATCGAGTTTGGTAGATTGTCAAAAGAATTGAATGCTGGGACCAAAGTTGAGTGGTAATCTTTACTTTCTTGAACATAAAAGAGGGAATAAAGTCAAGTTGTGGGATCCCCCACTTGATACTTCTGCAACTTTTGGCATAAAAATGGCTGGCATTGGTGGGGTTAGGCTCAGCTCCGCTCAAGTTCGATCGGAGGCCTGATTGAGTTTGGGCTGTTAAATCAAAGTTCAAATCCCATCGAGATTTAGGCCAGCATTGCGAGCCTGGAACCCAAAATTTGTTCAAATTTGAAAGAGTAGCTTAACTTTTACCCTTTCTTTCATAAACACTTGCAAGTGCCATACCACTGTTCTTGCCTGCTATACTTCGCACAATCATTTCAACGGGAGAAGAGAAGATGGGGAAGTTAAGGTTATCACGTCGTTGGAGTTGTTCATGCCAAAATTTCATACTATGTTGGATCCTTCGATAAGTACAAGAAGATGGTATTACATATTTTCCTTGAAGCTCTGCTAATGATTCTGAAGGTAAAAACTGGAAAGGAGAATAAATGGGAAATAGCAGACAAAAAGAAAAGAACTTCTAGTCCACTATTTTTCATTAAAAGCTTAATGTTTCTTGATTAAGAAAAAGGAAACAGAAATATGGGGCTTACACAAGTATCAATGAGATTCAATTCCATTGCATCAAAGCTCCGGCTGAATTGGAACAAAGAAAGATGCAGAAACAGTAACTTTTACTGTCACATCTTCTCAAAATTCCCATTTCACCTGAGAGCTCTTCTTATACTCTATTCTAATGGTAGTAATCCACAAACATTAATACCTATACCTACACTTGAACTATAACATATTTGGTTTCATCACCTGGACACAGAGAGAAGGTTGAATTTGCTGTTCTGTTCCCATATTGCACACTTACTTTGTATTCACCAAAAAAGCCAACAAAGCTATATGCACCTTGGCCATCACTTTGACCTCTTAAGTTTCCAGTTCTCCAATTTCTTAGGAGCTTGTCAACCACATCACCAGCAGGCAGGTTTTTAAGATTGTTGTCCGTAAGACACATTTGGTAACACCCATATGAATGGAGTGCTGTCCAAAGCATTATCCCATCAACTGCAGGATGTGAGAAGCCTTCTCGTAGTACTTGATCAAGATAGGTTGCCTGCATAATAACACAATGTAAGGACAATTTTTTCTAAATCGATATAAATGTTAATCGTTCTTGTCACGTGATATCTTTGATAGAGATAGTGCAGACAAAGCACCTGAGTTTTCTGATCAAATTTGTTGCTGATATCAACTTCTGTAAGCCAAATAGGAAGCCTGAGAGTAGCCAACTTGTCCAATATAGCTCTCATAAGAGGAAGATTAGGCTTGGAAAAATGACCCTCCAGCCCAATCCCATTCATTGAGACTCCTTTGTGTTTAAGTTCTTTGATCCTTGCAATATATGTGTCTGCAGTGGAATTAGAATCACTGCAAGTCTCAACCACATTGTACTCATTCAAGAATAAGGTTGCTAAAGGATCTGATTTATGAGCTGTCAGGTAGAACTGAACAGTTGCATCAGGACCAAGCTGTTGCTCATAGAAATCAAAATGCAGCATTTCATTGCTAACATCCCAGTGTATGAACTGTTCTTTGTACTTATTCATCAAGCTTTGTATTCGTGCGTTCACTGCTGATTTCAGGGCAGCCCCTGTAAGACTTTTCACCCATCCTGGATTATATCTGGGGTCTTCCCAGAAGATGTTGTGCCCTCTAGCAACTATTCTGTTAGCTTGAACAAATTCTAACATTTTATCTGATATGCTGTAATTGATCTTCCCTTGTTCAGGCTCTGTAGCATACCATTTGAGCTCATTTTCGAAGACAGCTGCATTGAATCGTTCCAGAAACCATTTCTGAAACAATTAGAAGACACCGTTTATTAGATTTTTGTCATCCTTGTAAGGCTTAGAATGTATTACTATTGTCTGAGGCTACCTGGTATGCCTGATTACCAAGAATGGTACTTGCTATTGCTGATCCAAATGGAAAAGACTTTGACATTTGTTCTATTCTAATTTTTGCATTTTTGACAGCTTGTCCATGGCTATTTGTCACATGAATTATCGCAGCCCGTTTCCTTACCTGAAAAACCATAAGCTACGGCCTGATTGACTTGTCATTTAAATCAAAAACAGATCCTTTTCACTACAAAAATTTCCAAAATTTGAAGAAACTTTTGTTGTCCTTAATGCTGCTAACTGCTAAGTACTCTGGACTGGCTTCGGGCACATTACTATAGACAGAGATATACAATTTCAAAATAACTTAGACTATTGCATAACTTTCATTGTGGTGTGAACATCTATCCCAGAAATAAAGTGTTAACAGAATTTACTCTATCAATCATATGATGCTGGCTTTTTCTCCATTGCGTCTCGGTAAATCGCTGTAATGAAGTACTTGCAACTGCTACATCACTGTTCTTGCTTGCCGAACTCTGTATAAGCATTACAATGGAAAAAAGGGGGGAAAAATTAAGGTTGTCATGTCTCTTGGGCTTGCTCATGCCAAGACTCATGCTATTTTGGAACATTAGACAAGAATAAGAAGATGGTGATTGCAGATTCACCTTGAAGTTTATTGTTGATGATTTTGAAGGGGCATTAAGAATGAACCCACCCTTGAGAAATGACCAGCATCCATGTTTGACCAACACATTCCCCACACAGTCAATTGTGTTATCATCTGAGGATAAGCTTGCAGTCACCATTGTAGATTCTACCCCATCTATCTTGACCCAAGCTGTTATGCACCAAGTTTGCATGCGACACTTTCAGAATATTCCCAAGAAAAAGTACTAGTTACAAGCCATTTCCATTCAATCTTGTGTGGAGCATCTGAATCTATGCTTCACTAGGCTAAATTCAGTTAAAGGAAGGAAACATTTCTGATACGAAATGGGACTGATGAACATTTTGGATTTAGAGTTAGTTCTTATGAATCTTGTAATGGTATTGATGGAGTACTGGTAAATATTGATATTCCATGGAAGTGTAAGCTTAGTTTCTCAGGGAATAAGAGATGCAGGATAATCTGATCAAGATTGAGAACTCAACTGGAGAATGAATAAATGCCTTCACTGAGATTGTGCAGTGATAAAATCAGTCCATGAGAATATGTAGACACAGCAATTTTATGTGGAATCTGATCTTTGAGAACCCCTCCCTTGTAAAGCGGCTCTTCTGGTTGTGCTTTACACTGCAATTCAACCAAATGACAGTATCAGAATCCATGAACTCTACATTTTACAGTTGGAACTCTCCAGGATTACTCTGCAACACCAAGATGGCCCTGGAAATAAAAGACATGAGCTTGGAATTGTATCAATAACGTTATCAACATTCAGAACTGAAATTACCTCAGTGTAAGCTGTGTGGTCATAGGCAGGCCCTGGAATGATCAAACAACTCATCAGAACTGACCTCAGGAAAAATCCCATGAACAGAAAAAAGACCAAACACTGTCAATAAGGAACATTGTACCATGAGGAACAACCAAGGTAGGAACTGCAAGGAAACTGAAAATCAAGAAACCCAAAACACGAGATTGTTGCATGAAGTGGTTGTTGTTGCCAAGAAACACCATCTGATCCACCAATGGAGTAAAGACTTATCACAAGTTTGCTCCTTTGGGATTTCTATATTTGGTTACTGCAAAACAAATGACTGTTCTTGTAACAGGAGAAACGGCTTCACAAGAGAAACACTGGCAGGTCAGAGGAACACCTCGTGCCTGGTATATAAAGACTCACATGCAATCCAAGCAAGGTACATGTGAACTTGGAGGTACACTACATACCAACTTACCATATATATATATATATATATATATAATGCAATTCATTCTTCATCTCTTTTGATACTCTTTCTCAACTTATCTTCTTCTTCCGAATCTTTTCAACTTGCCCTTGAACTCTCTAGTACGTACGGTTATGACACAAATTCCATTTTTTGGTTTTTAGCAGGATTTCAGAAATCCTGATGAGGATTAACAATTCGCTTATTAATTATAATGTACTATGAAATCCTGACAAATGAAAAGAAAAAAAGTTCTTTATATATAAAGTTCAAATATAGAAATGAAACATGAATTATCGCAGTAACAAGATCTAATCGACAAGAATTACTAGTTAATCTAACCCTTTACAGGAACTATCAGGCTTAGTTTTGTGAATGGTTAAAAGAATATGTAAAGAGGTTATAGAACAGAAATTTCTGAAAGATGCCCTGTTTTTTAAAGAATCTACCCTGAATTTTCTAAGAAAATATTTAACATAGTTGAATGATTTTTTTTTTCAGTCAATTTGGTTTTTTATTTGATGAACATTCCTGTGCTTGGTGAGTTTAATTTGGTGGTGTAGCTTGATTCAGAATCCTGTCATCATCTAAAACGTGTAAGTATTTAACGTGCATAAATGGGTTTGTTTTCTGGGAAAAGAAAGTTATAGGAAAACACCAAACTTATGGATTTCTCATCATTTAATAAGGAAATCTTGAGATAGAAATCTCTTATTAACTAGAAATCAGTATGGACATAAATAGTTTCATTTGACTTAAAATAGTTGTGAAATCTCTTGTGGGTTTTTTATATTTCTTTAATGAAGATTTTTTTTAAAATACAAAATTGTCCCTGAATCCAAACACTAATTACAAAGATCTATAGTAACATTTTCTGATGTTACTCAATTTCATCACTATAGGGAATGGGATCCTGACCACAAGATTTTATGAAACATATCTTTATTATGTCAAAGGGTTAATTACTATAGTTTTTTCAAAATTTTAATTATAATATGAACTTTAAAAAGTAACAATAAAATACTTAAATTTTCAAATTGTTTCAATTCTAGCCCAACATTAGTCTTATCTTTATCTTTACTAACGTGACATTATCACTTGTCAATAAGCTTTCGTTAACCAGACACGTAAAAAAAATTAGTAAATTTAAGGTTGATTATTTAAACGATGTAGTTTCATTTTTGAGAGAATTATCCAGGCAATCATTCTCTCAAATTTAAATTCCTAATTTCTTCTCACTCACTCTCACTCTCACACTCTCGTTCTCTCAGACCTAAATCCCTAATTACAATTGAATGCATTCCATGATCAGGATGCCATTCTTTCATAAGATATTATACATATATATAAAGAGAGTCACCCTTGATTCTGGAAAATAGTTGGTTCTTTCTTGTAGTCTTTTCCGAAAGCTAATTGATTAGCAACTCAAAAGAAATTAAATTTGAAATGGAAAAGAGAATATAATGAGTCAAATCCAAGAATGTACAGAATCAACATCTCAAATTACTTAGTACCTGTTAGCTTTTAAAGGATGAATAAGCACTTTTTTTTATAACAAAATAAGGACATGCTTCTTAATAACTTCATATATTGAAGTATATGGCTGTTAGAAATGTAATCCAGCCACATATGTATAGTTTTGTAGCTCCAACTTGCTTCACTTCTGTATCATGAAAATCATTAATTATACTATCACATAATGATCATGAATCATCAGTCTCATTTTGCTTTTTTCCCTGTCTTGCTTTCTTCAACACAAACTGTTGCTTTTGTCTTGCTCTCTTTGTCAAAAACTGTATCCTCTAGCCTCGGTTCAATTAACTTGGTCTTCCATCTGATACTAATTGCCTCTGCTTGCTCGGCAAATAGAATTTTGGATATGGGTGAATTGCAGATTTCCTTATAAGTTTCATAACCAACAACAAAAGTGTGCCCACCTTCCAAAAGTTTTGATAGAGGATGCAAAACTGAGATTGGATTTAGGTTCAAGACAATGAGGGTATGAGAGTGAGAGTGACTGAGAGGAAATTAAGGATTTAGATTTGAGATAACGACTCCCTGTGTGATTCTCTCAAAAATAAAATGACATTATCTCAATTTTATAATAAAATGATATCGTTTCAATAATCAAATTCAAACTTGCTAATTTTGCTGACGTGTTTGACTAATAAGGATCTATTGACACGTAATAGTACCATGTTAGCAAAGATAACGTTGAGACTAACATCAGGTTAGAATTGAAACAAATTGAAACATCAAGCATTTTATTGTTATTTGTTCAAGTTTGAACTATAATTGAAAAATTGACGAAACTTTAAGCTTTTTTTAATAATTAACCTTTTAAGTATGTAAAGATATATAATAATTCATAAATTACATATTTTAAATAAACAATTTAACAGTCAACAAATTTAAATAGGATTGATAGTAGACTGAACCGATAGATCTGATCCTCATGTTCGAAAACCTGTAAAACAAGGTCGAAGGATGTATGCAAAGTTGAGACCTTAATGATAGAGTTAATAAAGGCCTAAAGAGTGTTGAAAGATAACTTTTATCAAGTCCAAACTCTCTTTTACAGGAGATTATTCATGGATCCACCTCTTTTACTTGGAATGGTCAGTATGTCATTAATGTCAAAGCTAAGTTAGCAGAGTCCCTAAAATGAGGATGTTCAAGATTTATTAGATATGGGTCTCTCGTACGGAGGAACACTATTTTTTCAACAAATACAGCACTGATTTCGGTACTACATTAGTTGAAAAAGAAAAGAAGGCAACTATCTTACGCAGTGGAGTGCCTAGGTGCCGCATTAGTTGAAAAAGGAAAGAAGCAGCTGCCTTTGCATTAGTTGGAGTGCCTATATCCCTGTTTCATACAAAAACACAAAAAATACAGAGGAAAATTAAAGCAAAATAATGCTCTAAAATTAGGAAAGATTTTCTTAAAGGGTTGGTGAGTGACAAATAGTGAGGTTAACATTTTTAGGTTAGGAAATACCTTATGAGCCACTATTTTAGTTTTATCTCTATATACCTATTATTTGTAATAGTGGAAGAATTATTATAAGTTTTGTTCGTGAATGTAGCTCAAAATTAAGGATGAATCACATTAAATATTTTGTGCCTATTTTGCTCATTTTATTTTTTATTTTTTAAAATACACCTGTTACACCTAACATTTTCTTTTAGTAAACCAATTTGGATTGATTCGAACGAATTTAACCTCAAATCCAATCAAACCAATTCAAAGTCATATGTTCCTTAATGAGCTGTGGTTTCAGACAATAACTTTCAAATCAAACTTGATTTGTTAATTTCAGGTCAAATCAAACCAATTTAAAGTCGTGTATTTTTTAATAAGCTATGGTTTCAAACATCATCTTTCAGTTGACAATCAGTTGTTGGCACATATGAAACATAAACTGGAAAACAGGACCAGGGGTTGTAACTGGATTCTTGCATTCCTCGTGCTGAAACTGCGCACGAGTTCATGATTTACTAGGGGATCATAAAAATGGAGGGCACGCGTGTCCTAAGGAGATGTGATCACTTTTTTTTTCCATGCGTGAAGCTAAATACTTGAGGGCCTAAGGTAGCATTTGGAAACCTCTATTTAAGAGAAACCCTATTTTTCTCAGAAGGACGGCAGTAGGCTCAAAACCTGACCTGAGAGGCTTGAAATTAATCAAACTTTTGAACATACTTTCGGATCGAGTTGAGCCGAGCTGGCCGTTATTATCTCTATTATCAAGAGTTGCAAGGTCACTTTGAATAGGGTTGACAAGTTGGTGCCCTTCATGGTTCGGGTTCAACCTATTTTTTTTACTCTATGAGTGATAAAATGACATTATTTTGTAAAAGTTTAACAAAATAATATTATTTCAATACTCTTTCTTATGATTTTATAAAAGATAATTTGTTTTAAAAAATTAAGATATGCTCGTAATGAAATTCATTGTTTAATTTTAAATTACTAATTAGTTAAATGTTTTATTCAAAAAATTATAATACGGCAAAGAGTTAGTAAAACTTAATCCCTTAAGGCTCAAACTTAAATGAATCTGAATCTATAGCTTGACTCAAACTCAGGTTCAATTAAATTTGATTTGACTTCTTAACTTTTGACTAGACCAATTTGAACCAAAGTAATTTATTAAAATTAGTGAAGTTTGAAAAAAATACCAAATATAAATTTGAATTCAAGTTCAACCAAGCCTGAATTTTAATTCGAACGTGATCATTACTAGCTTGTTAATTTTGGATTTGATCCAACTAAAACCAACTAATTTGCATCACTAGCCATTGGCTTCGTTTGGTAAACAAATGATAAGTTGTTTTTTAGTTAGTTGACCGTTTTTTAGAGGGTTGACTATATTTAAAAGTTATTTTGTTGTTTGGTTATGAGCTAGTTGGGTTGGCTAATTCAACCCAACCATCTGTTTTGTGAAAAGCTATAGATGTGGAGCGTGTTGGACCACCTAATTCTGTCCTCGATTCTTGGTTGCTTTTTGTTCTCATTTATGTTATTTTAAACTTGTAAGTTACACTTGTAAATAATGATAGCATTATTATAGGAATAGTAATATATTCAAAGTTACTTATCTTTTATCATAAAAATAATATTTTTAAAAACCTTAAAACTCACAATAAAGGAGATAAATAATCTACATAACAATTTTTTTTTTTCTCTTCACCTATCGTTGTGAAGTTTTTCCACCTTTGCTCACTGCAAGTTCTAACTTCCAGTGAAATTAATGTATTTCTAGAGTCGTTGTCTCCAACATTATCCTTGATTATGTCAATAAACCACAAGGGGCGAAAGAAATAGACTACTATAGGGAAAGTATGCAAAATTAAACGCTCATAGTCCCCCTGGGCTAGTCACGGGGTGACTTAATGGAAAGCATGCAAAATTAAATGCTCAAACTCCCCCTGGGTTAGTCACCCCCATGACTAGCCAGTAGTCATGGCATATAAATGTTTTATTTTTGCATATGAGATGGTTAACTTTTCATAGGTTGTTGTTGAGATGATTTTTGAGATAGAAAGATCATTATGCTAATGTAAAAAGAGTGCAGAAATTTCATAAAAAGATGATATGCTTATGCGCTGTTTTCATTGTTTATATACGAGGATCTCATTGGGTGTTATAGAGATGGATTAAAGTGAGTAGGAGTTAAAGAAAAGGCTAGTGTAATGTGATGTCTTGAAATGAGAAAGATTAAGGTGATAGATAGAGGTGAAATGAAGGTGTTAAAGAAAATGAAGAAGTGCATAAAATATGATGAATATGAATATATGATAAGTTCTGTTTTTGATGTTTATGATCAATCATAGATTTTGATTTGTGTTTGAATGAGTTGAGGTAAAATGAAAGTAGGAATAAAGAGGAAATAATAAGGAAATAAGTTAGAAATGATAGACTAAACAAAAGAGATGAAGAAGTGATGAAAAAAAATGTTATTTCATAAAATCTGGGGTAGATCGATCATCTATCAAGAACCTACGAGGAGTTGCACAAGCACGGTCGTGATAGAGAGGAGATATCCTAAAATACACGATCGTGCACAAGCATGATCTTGATAGTAAGAGTGCAGAGATTTTGACAATTTTGAATATTCTTCACTCTTTTGACAAAGAAAATCAGGTATTTAGGCAATACATTCTTCCTAACAAATGTTCATTTATGTCTTAAGTTTGTAATGACATCAATTTCATGTAGTTTGGTTTAGTTTTTTGCAAGTTATACTCAAAATACTACAAGATATTCTCAAACCACGACAACACAGTGTACTCATTTTCAAGCCAAAATTTAAAACTACTAAAGACAAAATTCAAATTCAATTTCTTCATGAAAAATAAGGTCATATGTCTCTAGTTTAATCTAAACTTAAAATCATCCCATTTGGAAGTCTATAGACCAAGATATGGCTAAAATACAGATGCATATCCAGTGGAAACGTTACAACTAACATACTCCAGAAATTCTTTTTTCACTTTTCCAGATTTTCAACTCCTATATATGTTACATTCAGATCATAATTCATTAACTCTATATTATTTCGTCTTCATTCTCACCTCAATTTCAGATCAATATCATTCATAAACAACTTATAAACTATGGTTGATCATAAACGCAAAAACAAAACATCAATGTATACATACACTCATCAAATTTCTGCATATATTCTACTCCACTATCATGATTATTTTACCTTTAAACTATCATCATATATGTTTATACGTCACCACCGTGCATGAATAGCATTTAACTTAAATGCTAGTCATGGGGGCCCTTGTACGTGGTAGTCATGGGGGGGTCGACTTAATTAGTCACCCTGTGCATGGTATCACCTAACATCCTTTTACATTATACTACTATATATATATATCCCTTTACTTATGCATAGCCAGAAATGTCTTCTTTAGCTATTCCCCAAGGTCCGGGAATAATTAAACCCGAGAATACTATTATGCATTCAAACCTAAGAATACTATTACAAACTCCTATATGTTACATTCAAACCATCTTATGCATGTTACATACTATTATTCTTATTAATACTAAATTTTATTAATTTTATTAATTATTATTAATTTTCTTTTTATCATTGATGGTTTAGCTGTAATTGATTTAATAGCCTGTCAGTGCCTACAATATGAGATTTAATGAATGCAATATGAGATTTAATGAATGAAATCTGAGATATATTTAGTTTCATTAAATGAAGTCTGATATTAGTTGAGGTGTTGGACCCCGAACTTTCTTAGATTTGTGAATTTGTAAATTGACATTAAACGAGAAATTGAGGTGACTTAGTCAGATATAAAGGAAGAGAAAAGTTATGAATTTGAATGATTATGTTTAAGGTTTGATGTGAACAATGTTAGTTTGGACAATTAAGATGATATTTTGAGGATAGTATATGAAATGAGTGTTTTGAGTTTAATGAACTTGATATGAG
>JANZLD010000236.1:81200914-81214120 GCA_026413575.1 Erythroxylum carthagenense
TAAAATAAAATATATCAAATAATTAATACTAATATTTTTATATAATTAATAATAAAATAATAAATATATTGCAACAATCATTTTAATATAAAGGGTATAAAAGTCATTTATTATACATTCCATTCCATTCCATCCATCTTCCAAACAATGTTTCACTACATTACATTATGAACCCTTCCATCCTTGCCAAACGACTTTTTACTATATTACATTCCATTCCATTATAAACCCTTTCATTCCCTTCCATTCCATTACATTCCATTCCATTAATTAACATCCAACCAAACAGGCCCTTAGGAAAAGCAAAGGTGGGTTCTTGAGATTTTGGAGTCTATGGAAATGGGTCTCATGAAGGTTGAGATCTTTATGGTGTAATACAGCCAGTAAGAAGCAAACGACCAATCATCGATGATACGTGGAGAGATGCCATTTTGGGTTCATCCCAAGGACCTCCTTCCCGACTCCGTCGTCTTGATTCTTCTCATTTTTTTATTCGCCAGTCCAAAACAGGTTTGATAATGCTGTAAACATCAATGGAAGTTAGTGCGTGATGTGTGTTATGTGGATCTGATTGATGATTTCGGTTGTTGTGATTTGGTTGATCATTAATGGCATCAATTTTGATGCGGGTTTTATAATTGAGAATTGAGAAATCATGAGTGATTGTACGTTGCAGTGAAGTTGGCAGAATGCCGTTTTTTTCCACCTTGGTCTAGCTTTAGCTCGGCATTGTTTGGCATTTGGAGTATGGAAGCTTAGTTGTTTTTGGATAACTTTGAAGGAGTTTACGTCTGGATCAGCAAAATGAAGAGGGATTACGAAGAGCTAGATGTAGGAGATTTAGAAATGCTTCCCCATATGGGAGTACTATATCACGTAATTCGGGTGATGGCCTGATGGGATTGGTGTAATGGTCGACTTAACAGTATCACCAGCCCTCTTGAATGAAAAAGAAGCTTGAGCTTGAGCTTGAGCTTCAGCCACTCGAATTTTCGATAGTCTTTGATAGCAGGTAATCTCATTGCTATTACTCAAACAAGCATGAAACATATGCTTGTATATTTGTCCATAGGTCAAATCTTATATGTAATTACTGGAATAATTGTTCAAATGACCAAAACTTTTATCCAATTTATGTTTCAGTTGTCATTAGACTTACACCAGAGACAGATTGCTTACTGTTATTGCATGTTGATGGAGATGGTGAATTGGACAAGGATTTGATGCTTTGATAGTGATTATGGAGATGACTGGGTAATTTTTGAGCTATCAATGTATGTGAGTCCCTGAGAGCATTTAGTGATACAGAGCGAGTACATATGTCACGCCAGTGTTTCTAAAGCAGGCACCTTTTCAAAATTGTCATGAGCTTCTTCCTTTTGTGGTGAGCTCTGTTTAACTTTTGAAATTCCATGAACACTAGTTTTGTTGAAAAAAGTGGGAATTACTGTAGGTTTTAAAGGGTGTCCGGACTTTGAAATTTTCTGCAACATTTATAGGGGTCTCTCCTGTTTATTATTTTGTTAATTGCATATCTTTTGTGATATCTCTTCATCGACTTCCACTTCACTTTGCCTTTGAATCAACGGGATATAATGAAAATTTTAGAATTTCTCGTTTCATTTTTTAGCATACTTTTCTGACATTTTTGTTGATATCATTATTTCATTCTGTCATTTCAAATCTACACTATTTGTTGTGTTATTCAACAAGTTTTGCATTTTGTTTGAGCTCAGTTCATGTTATTTTAGTGTATTTAACTTTTATCAGAGCGATAGCCCCGCTTTTGGTACTTGGTGAAGCATTTAAATTGCTGTTTATTGCTTAGGTCGAAGCCACGGCAGAAAAAGGTCTATGAGATTACCCATAAAGTATACTTCGTTGTTGATATTTGAAAATAGCGTTTAGGAATATCTCTTTCAACTTCACACTTGTCAACATGTCTTTTTGTCTATTTTCTTATTCGATTTTTTGCTAAAAGATGAGATGCAGAATACTGTCCGAACCTTGGTTCTTCTGTTGGGAGTGATTTCAAATCCCAATCTCTACATCCTAATTCCTTTTCATATGCTAGTAACCTTGATGTTAAACCTTGAGTTTCTTGCAGGCAGAATTGTTATTGGTTATACAGACAGGACGTACCAACTGTAGGTATGTGTTTGATATTTTGTGCTCATTCTTGGAAACCTTCTTACATACACATATGTGCAATAGTGTTTGTCTTTGGCAGTAGTCATAACATTATAGTTATTTGATTGATGCATGAATTGTTGGTTTTCACTTCCCAAATAAGCATATATGTGAAGGGAGTTCCATGTGTTACCCAATTTTTACAACCAACATGCACAACCAAGGACACAAATATTTGTGCCACTTCAACAAGTAATTCATAAACTGAGAGATAATTTAGTTTCAGGCCACTTGTTTGGATTAGCCGTCTGTGCCTTTCCAATAGAGGACTGAACATTATAATCCTTTTCCATGTGGGTATCCTCCGAATATCATTAGACATTGAATATCCTAGAATATCATTTGTGTTCGCTCTGCTAGTACACATAAATTATTTGGTTCAGTTACTTGTAATTTGAAACCTAAAACTTGAGCTTTTTGTGTGCAGAAAACTTCAGGGCTTTAGGCGCAGGTACTTGGGCTTAGTTTATCTTGTTCTTGGTCTTTATTGAGAACTATTTTTGAGTCTATTAAGGCTGTTCTGTTTCTGTTATTGCATCTTGTGTAGTGTACTGACTTTCAGGGGAGGAAGACAAGGGCCTAAGTGGGAAATGCCTCCACTATAAGGTCACACCCCTTCATTGTATCATATCAGGGTGCGTGATTCAAGGTGGTGACATAGTTCATGTTGCCGGGAAGGGAAGTGATTTCATATGGGAAACACATTTCCTCGTGAAAATTTTAGGATAAAGCATTCCCATGCTGGTGCTTCAACATTAAAGTTTTGACTTTTTCTTTCTAATTGGTTTACATTCTTCTCCACACATAATGTCGCTTTTGCTCATCAGTTCTTGAGAAGACGCCATTCTTTCTATACCATTTATAAAGGTTGGTCATTTTTTCTGCAGGAGTGGTTTCTATGGTGAATTCCGGAGCAGACTCAACCAGCTCACAGTTTTTATTCACGACTGTCAAGGCTAGCTGGTAAGCTTTCCTTTGATGGAGTTGTGGAACAAAGTCTTATGAAGCATATGAGCTAGCCTCTTGATCAAATGGTTGTTTCATTAGGCATTATAAGCAGTAATGATACGAACAAGGCCAAGGTAAGGCAACGGGATCCTTTGCATGTGTCAGTTGGACCAATAACCTGAGCTCATGTTAAGAGAATTAAGGAGTTGATGGCGGGTTGATTAAGGAGATTCAAATGAAGAGTTCGAGTGTCGAACCGGAGGAAGAGGTGTCCCATTACGTCAGTTGGACCATTATAGCAAGCGTGGACTAAGTGCAGTAATAAATTTGGCAAAGAACCGAGTTCCAAAGAAAAATTATCCCAATTACTACTCTTTGAATTAATTTTCCTATTTAGTCTTTAGACCAATTTCTTAATTAATTATTTTCATTAATTTAGATATTTACCTTATGTGGGTAGTTACCTTTTTCCATTGTAAGGAAGACACTTATCTTTTGATTAGAAATTGAAACAATTCTCTTGTGAGTTTATGAGTTTATCGCTCTTAGGTCTTTCATTCTATTTCCAAACACTTCTGAACTTATCAAAGTCGTGATCATCCTTCGTGGGGTTCAACTCTCGCAAGTTCTTCAAGCTGCATCTTTCCGGGTCTAAGGTTTCATATACCTTAAGTTCTCAAGTCATGTTTGTTGGGTCTTAAGAGATTTTCGATCTATCTACTAGATGTTAGTTTTCTTAGGAATATTAATCCGTATATTTTTCCGCGCCAAGTAATGTCTATGAACTAATGGATTCAAATTTTTTAATGGATCACAACATGTTTATCCATTGTAAACTACTTGCTTCTCCATGCATCTGTTGAATCAAGCTTACCGGCAAGATTCATGAAGAGTTTGCCTTCGATTAAGCTACTATGCAATAACCACAGATCTTTTGCTATACCCGACACAGATTTTCTCCACAAAAATACTGTATAAGCTGAAGCACTGAACTTCTTCTTGACCGGCTGATTACACTGCTACTATGTGAATGCATGACGTGTTGTTATATTAGGTTGGACACAGAACACGTTGTCTCCGGCAAGGTTGCCCTTTATCCCATTGAAGGTGGAGCAGGAACCTACAGTGGAAAACCTAGAAAGAAGATATTCATTGCAGACTGTTGCGAGGTACCCAAGCGCAAGTGCGACAGGGAGAGAGAGGACCACGTGATTAAGCCAAAAACAGCAAAATTTTCTCTCAGGTTTGTTAAGATTTTCTTGGATAATTCATCTGCTTTTGTTACCTTAGTCTCATTGCTATGCATTGGTTTAGTTCATCTTTTGGCACTGGGCAGGTGACAGCCCATTACACGGCCTTACGATTTTCTGGAGACCTGTATTTTTGGTAAGTAGTCGCCCGTCACTACAATCCCCTTTGTTGGGAGGATTCATTTGTATTTAGCAACTCCTGTCAGTATCAGCTTGCTGAGCCTTGTATAAAATCAGGAGGAACTAGTTTTGCAAGCATTTCAACTTAGTCTTGATCTTAACTATGCTGATAACCTTTTCTTATTTTATCTCATTGATGAGGATGATGTGAAACTTCTATACATGTACATCCAAGCGTCTTCATCGGCCATTCTGAGGTCAAATAACCAGTTTCGTAGGACCGGTTAGCGGAATGACAAACTGTAGTTTTACAGAATGTAAACTTGCTTCAGCTCCAGATTCCAGAAGAAAGTTACACAGGGTCATGTAATTACTCTGGAGCATTAGTTCATTGTCTTCAGAAAATGGTTTCAGGCCACCAGTTGTTTCAAACATCAAACTTATGACAACTATTTTACTATCCAATGTTTCCCAAACCAATCTTAACTGATGATTGATGCCAATAGCAGATACGATAGGTTTTAAAAGTTCTGAAGCATATGCTTCTGTTTCTTAATTTTCAATTCCTGACTTTCCTTTATTACAAAAGAGGGGTTGGCATTTTTGTGGTTTGGATCCCCCCAGGGTTGGTCGAGTTGGAGGAATTGAAAAGTACGAGGTCAAAAGGTCTTGTGTTTAATTCCTCCTACTTACACTCTTTCGATCGAATCTGTCTTACAGGCTTGCTTAGTGTGAAGTACTCAGTTGACGTGATTTGCAGATTTTTGCCTCAATAAGAAGATTTACTTAGTGCGTATCTAAAGGATAGCGACCGCAGGTTCCTTCGTTTAAAAAAATCGAATTCGATCTAATTTAAATTAAAAAAAACTAAATTTCGTAAATTTTGGGATAAATTTGCTTTTATTTTTTAGTTTGGATTAGACTTCATCCATTTTTATATATAAATGAATCCTTTAACAAAAGGGAATCGAACTTACATCTAAGTTCAACAATTCAATATAGAATTTGATCGAATTTGATGTTTTTCAAGGTTTAGTTTGAATTTGTTTTGTTGAGTTAAATATGAGATTATACTCTTGGTTCCGACTTTCCTTTATGACGAGAAATTGAAATTTTGATGCTCTTTTTTTTATATAGTCAGGTTTGGTCTAATTTTAAATTTGAAAAAAAAAATATAATTTATAAATTTTAAGATAAATTTATTTTTTTAAATTTTAGTTTGGATTAGACCAAATGTTTTAAAAAATTAGATGAAAAGATGTTTAAGGTTTAATCATCATAAAAATTGAATCAAATAAAAATTTTAAAATATGATTGAAAAATATTTTCTTTATCTGTCAAATAATTTGAAGCTTAATTAAAAAATAGATTGTTGAATAAAAATAATTAATTTACTTTAGTTTATAGAATTTATTAATTTATAAAAATTAACTGATTAATTTAATAAACGAATCAATTTTTAACAATAAGAGTTATTAAAGTAAATATAACTGGAAAGTTGAAAATTCAACTGAAAAATTAAACTCTTCAAAACTTGTAAGGTTGAATATGATGAGTTTTTCAATGGTTTAATTACAAAAAAATCACAAACTTTACTTATTTTTTTAATTCTAGTTCGAACTTTAAAAAGTATCAATATAATGCTCAAATTTTTAATTTTTTAAAATGTTAATTCGACGTTAGGAACCATAACTGTTAATACATATTAGCCAAAATAAACACAACAAATAAAGATTAATGAAATGACATCGTTCTTAAAAATAAAATCCCTAAATTAGTTTACGTAGCCTTAGCCCTTCGATATCTGTTTGTTCTCTCGATGCTCTCAACTTTTTATTTTCTGGTTGTTCTTTCGATGTTTCAATCTACTCTCGTATTACAATGTAATACACTAACAAGTTCTTTGTTTTCAGTTCATTATCTCGATTCTTTGAACATAAGGGTATTGAAATTGCGTAAATTGAAAATCGAAGGATGAAAGTGTCGAGGAACAAATTGAAAATGAAGGTAAAAAATGAAATTAAACCATAATGTCGTCGAAGCTGTATAATTTAATTTTAGATCGATAAACTTAACGGAAACACTAACGTCAGGTTGGAATTGAAAAAAATAAAAAATTTAAGTATTTTATTGTCACTTTTGAAATTCGAGTTATAATTAAAAAATTGAGAGTTTATTTTTGTAATTAACCATTTTTCTATTGTAACACATAATCCATTCTTTTCCTTAAATGAAGTATTTGACAAAAAATTTGAATTTATATATAGATTTGACAATTAGTATCTAATTTGATCTAACTTTGACTTTTGGATCATGTATTTTAAATTTTACTTCAATTTTAAATTATCGAGATGGATATAAGATTTTTAAATTTGATTTAGACATAACTCGACTAATTATAATATATAAATGGAACATTTTGACATTTAATTATACTAAAGGGAAATATTCTTTTTCCTTCTAAGTGCTTAGTTGATTAGTTTAGAAAGAATTTAATAGGTATGAAATGAAAAAGAAGTGGTTGGTTATATATTATCATTATAGGGATAATATTATAATATCTAATTTTCACGTAATGTTCCATGCCCCTCAAGTATGAGATCAATGTCAATCATTTCTTAGTGACATTTTCTTCATCTTTTTTCTTATCTTTTTATAATTAAATATAATTAATTAACTATAATCAATTAATTAAAATATAATTAATTAAAATAATATTACAATATAATTAATTAAAACATAATTAATTATTTATATATTTTCTTTTTTATGAATTAAAAATAATTAATTAAAATATATTAAAATATGATGTAAACAAATTTTTACTTTTCAATATTTTTATCAAATTAACAATCAACAAAACCGATCTAACTAATTATTATAATTATAATTATTATTTTTATTCCTATTTTACTCAATTTAAACCAACCGCCCCATATCATTATAATCCTCAACGTAAGACGGTACTGGTTTTGTATATTATATCATTCAACAAACGTAAACTACTTGAACATGTCTAGACAAAATCATTGTAGAATCGATCGTATCAACTAACAAGTTAACACCAACTGATCAACATCAACTCTCTCATCCTCTCTGCCATTGTTACTTTCTTCTTTGTCACCGAACCGACTAAAGACAGACAGCTCAAGCTACAGTCAACGTTATAAACATGTTGTCTGTAGCAACACAACCAGTCACTTCCAAACTCATCCAAACCTCTCATCTACTGTTCTGAAAAGATCGCACCTTTCTTTGCCTCTGATGGGCAGCAGTCAAGAATCAAGCAAACCCACATCTCTTTATGACTCCTCTTCACAATCCCAACCTCTTTTATCAAAAACTTCCTTTTCTCCACCATCTTCACCAATCCATGAACCCTCTGACCATAACCCACCACCCGAATCTGATCCTACTCAGTACCTTCAGATCTCTTACACTTATGGTCCAAGACCCTTCAAGGACCTTCCCTTTCTCGTCCTTTTTGTTATTTTCGTTGTTTGCACCTTTGGGTTTGGTATTTTCTCGGTTAT
Organism: Erythroxylum carthagenense; assembly: GCA_026413575.1. Taxonomy (NCBI): domain Eukaryota; kingdom Viridiplantae; phylum Streptophyta; class Magnoliopsida; order Malpighiales; family Erythroxylaceae; genus Erythroxylum; species Erythroxylum carthagenense. The sequence continues at coordinate 81,208,956 of JANZLD010000236.1, forward strand.
TCATAGAAACCCCAATTACTCCAATCTAGCTTCTTATAGATATGACCAAAATTCTACTTCATGTGTCAAAGACTCGTTTTCTGATGGATTGTTCAGTGCCCAGATGGAGTATCGGTTTTCAACCTCATCAAGTTCCGATTTTTTGAAAGCTTTGATATGGACCCTTGTGATTACATTGGTTTTGAGTGCACCAATTTGCTTTCTCTTGCTTTTGTTGCTGAAGCATTACACCAAACAGATTGTCTACGTCTCACTTCCGTTCTTTATTGTAATGCCCATCTTTTTTAATGTGTACTGGTTCGTTGCTTGCACTATTGGCACTTCCTGCAGTGAGGCTTTCCCTTTGGGTTACAGGATTTTGGTTCTGGTTTTTGTGTTCTTGGTTATTGGGGTCCTTGTTTGGATTATAGTAGCTAACTGGCATCGAATTGAATTGACTGTTAGAATAATTGGGATTGCTTCTGATGCATTGCGTAAGAACTTGGGTCTGTTCATAGTGTTGCCTTCTTTGACACTTGGTCTGGTGGTCTATTATGCACCCATCATCGTGTTTTTGGTGTTTGCTAGGTTAAATGGCAAAATTGTGCCAAAAGAGTCCAAAGACACGTATACTTGTGTTTGGAAGCAGGACAGTTGGGTGCCTGCATACTATGCTCTGGCAATTCTTACAATGTTATGGTCTTTGACTGTAATGATCGAAACTCAGGCTTATGTTATAAGTTCAACTATTGCTCAGTGGTACTTCACAAAGGAGGATACACCTCCTAGGCGGAGCATAAGAAGTTCTTTGAGGTAAATCCCTCTGTTACTCATAATATAAGGTTGGCCAACCAAGAGTAGTAGTTGAGGCATTTTCCGTTATTGTTCATATTCGAGATTATGATATGTAAATGTAACTAAGTGGTCAAACAACTATTGAAATCTCTGTTACTAATGTATACCCTTTCGTGCATGTTTTCTCGGTTCTTAATTAAGATGTTCGTAGAGCTTCTCGGTTCTTAATTAAGATGTTCATAGAACAGATCTGTTGACTTTTATTTGTTGTACATGTGGCTTATTTTCATCGTTTGCAGTATGCTTTTGCTACAGAATCATCACATGCATTTAATGGATAGTGACTGGTGCATCCTTGTAGATTTATTTGCTGAGCGTGTATGTATACATAGTTGTTTTGACGAATTGAATTGTAGTCATATTAAGGTTGGAAAGGAACTGTAGTTTATGGGACTCTCGTGTGTTCGCACTCTTTTGTTGTTCATCCATCCAGTGCTTTGCTTACGGATTGAAATTGCAGTAATGTCAAGCCAGATAGATATCAGCATAGCTTTGTTCCAGATACCTACTTACTAAAAGAGTTTGCTTCTGGAGAAATGTGATCATCATAATGGTTTTCTCATCTTATGCTACATACTTGATTATTTGCAGAAACGCTTTTGGCCCGTCCTCTGGCACTATATGTTTATCTGGACTTCTAATTTGTGTTGTTCGTGTGGTACGTGCTGCTGTTGATAGTGCAAGACAGGAAGATGTTCCTGGCATGGCAAACCTTATATTGCGATGTTGTGTTAATGCTTTACTATCAGCTATAGATTTTCTTAATAAGTTCACAGTCAATTTTGCTGCAATAACTGGTGAAGCCTACTGCACCTCTGCAAGGATGACATATGAGCTTTTAAAACGTAATCTCCTATCTGCAGTGTTCGTGGAGACCGTCTCCACTCGCTTGTTGGCTGGAATTGTGTTTGTTATCTCAGCAGTATATGCAATTGTGGTGAGTGGTCTTAAAAATTGTGTTTCATTTTAAGCCAATTAAGTTGCAATAAGAATGAGAATGGATGGTTAGTACAACATGAGGTGGTAACGATGTTATGCTTGTAGCTTGTAGCTTGTCTCGCTCGGTTGCCAACTTATCTTTATGCTGTATTTCCAGTGCATGTTTTTCCTGATTCTGCATTTGTATGGCAGGCCTGTGCTATTTTGCAAGGTGTGAGCAAGCTTGGTGTTGATTCATACTATATATCTGCACTTGCGTGGGTGCTGCTGATCATTGTCCTAGGCTTCTTCGTGCATGTTTTGGATAATGTGATCGACACGGTTTACGTGTGCTACGCCATTGACAGGGATAGAGGAGATGTTTACAAACCGGAGGTTCATGAAGTCTATGTTCATCTACCGATTAGTCGAAATCGCAGACAAACTATTGCTCCCGGAGCTTCTGTTGTATAATAATATTAAGCATCCTTCATTTGTAGTTCTTTTTATGGTTGTGACTGCCAAATTGGCAACTTGTGCATACATTTAACTTAACCCCTGTAGACGACTCCCGAGGTTTGTTCAATAAAAGCTAAATTTCTGGTAACTAGAAGAGCTGTTCCTTTCAACAAACTAAGCAAACTCTTACTAATTTCTTTCCAAGTTCTTAAACTAGTTTTCTTAAATGGTTTGTGTAAAAATGATCTTCAAGTGGGCAGATTAGGATCATATCTGGCAAATTTTTTCTGCACTCTTTAGACTGATTGATTAATTTCATGTTAGAAGTGAATGAACAGAGAACTAGAATAGTTTATATATAAACCAGATTCTCAATTTGATGTCTTATCGGTTTTGAATTACGATACGAGACTCTTTAACGACCGATAGAGACTTAAACAAAGAAATAGTGATTTTATATATTCGAGAATGTTATAATAATGGCTACTAATAGAAAATAAGAACGTGATAACAATTTTTACAATTAAGATTGTATTTTAGTTACAAAAGTTGGGAGTTTTTTTTCACTAATGAAATAAATTTTTTGGTTATAAAATAAAAAATATATTATGGTAACAAAAATTTTAAGAATGTTCTATATTTTTTATTAGAGTTAAAAACTTAAATTTTTGTAAAATTAAATATCTAATCATGGCCGTATAAATTCTTTTTTTTTTTAACGTTATGTCTTCATAAATTATTTTATATTTAAATAGTTAATAGTAATACTAAACAGTTAATTTTATCAAATATTTTTAATAAACAGCTAATATTATTCGCTGATTAAATCAGTCAATATAATCAATTTTTAGTTAACAGCTGATAAAATAAGCTAACAATTAATATAATCCCCTTATTGTCAAATAGCGTCCAAACCTTTCTTTTAGCTCAATAATAAGTCTCATTTCTTGGTTGTCTTAAAAGTAGATTACTTGTCGGCTCATCATCCAGTAAGCAAGCTATATCTTCCTAATTGTCGAGTTCCTTAACAGAGAGGTATGCCTAGGTGCTATTTTGGGTTTCCCACCTTCAATATTTGAAGTATCTATTACCCGAAATCTCATTGGTAACAATTTATTTAAAGTTAATAAATTAGATCTATTAACCAAGTTTTGAGTTGCAGTAAAACATAAGAAGTTGATCTAAAATTCAACTAAATAGTCCAAACTTTTTTTGCTTAAAATAACATTATTTTGGTCTTTAAGTTTAAAATAATATTATTTAAAAAATTAAATTAAATTAACATTGTTACAGAAAAAACTAAGATGTAGTTTAGTTCGAGTAATATTGTTTTAAAAATTAGACAGATTCTTTAATTATAATTATTACAAAACAAGAACTAAATATGATTTAGTTCGAGTAAAATATGAAATCCTGATTCCAACTTTATAACGGAGATTTCTCTACATTGAAATTGAATCTGATAATGTCTAGTAAAGCATTAATTTCTTCCTTGACTAGGAATTGACTTGCATGCAAAATAACGTTATTGATTCGTTTTTTTTTCCTTGCTTGATTCTTTTGTTAATCTCACTTATCTTCGTTAATTCTTCAAGAATAAGGTGTAATGATAATAAGATAATTTAGACCTAATTCCAGTCGATCTAAGTCGGGTCAAGTCGAGTCCAACTTTGTATTTCTTGATTGATTCATATTCCATGCATTTAATAGGAAGTGTTCTTGTACCCGTATGATGTGTGTTAACAAAAGTTAGGATAAAATATAATATTTCCTTTATAATTTAGTTAATTCTTATAAAAGTTATGTTTGATCTTAATGTTAATAATATTGGATTATAGTAGCTAATTGGCATTGAATTGAGTTGACTGTTAGAACAATTGGGATTGCTTCTGATCCATTCCATAAGAAATTGGGTCTGTTCATAGTGTTGCCTTCTTTGACACTTGTCTCTGGTGGTCTATTACGCACCCATCATCGTGTTTGTGGTGTTTGCAAGGTTCAATGGCAAAATTGTGCCCAAAAGAGTCCAAAGACACGTATACTTGTGTTCGGAGGCAGGACAGTTGGGTGCCTGCATACTATTCTCTGGCAAGGTGTGAGCAAGCTTGGTGTCGATTCATACTGTTCATCTACCGATTAGACGAAATCGCAGACAAACTATCCCTCCCGGAGCTTCTGCATCCTTCATTTGTAGTTCTTTTTTTGGTTGCGACTGCCAAACTGGCAAACTTGTGCATACATATAACTTAACCCATGCAGAAGAATCCCGAGGCTTGTTCAATAAAGAGCTTAATTTCTGGTAACTAGAAGAGCTGTGCCTTTCAACAAACTAAGCAAAACCTGTACTAGTTTCTTTCCAAGTTCTTAAACTAGTTTTCTTAAATGGGCCCTGTAAAATTGATCTTCAAGCAGGCAGATCAGGATCATACCTGGCAAATTTTTTCTGCACTCCTTACGCTGACTGATTACTTTCATTTCAGAAGTGGATGAACAGAGAAATAGAATAGTTAAACAAAGAAATAGTGATTTTATAAAATCGAGAATGTTATAATACACTCTACTAATCGAAAATAAGAGTTACAAATTTAAAAAAAAGTTCCCGAAGAACTAGCTAGATATATATATATATATATATATATTAAAACTTCTTTTGAAGAAGGGAGCTATAGTCTGAGCCATTGGTCTCCATCTATGAACTCCATGCCCAGAAAGGGCTTAATTTCGTCGTCAGTGAATGTCTTCCTCCATGAAACCCGTCCTCTTGCGTGAGCTCCTTTTCCTGTGCAGCGATACTCACCAAAAACTGCAGTCCTACACTTACGTAAAATTTCCATTAGTTTCACTCTTTCTAGTTCCAATGGAGTTTGAATTTAAAAGAAAGAAAAGAAGTCTTACTTCCTCCTGGAGGGTATGCTCCAATCACTCCAACCTCTAGGTGCTATAATTTTGTTGAA
>JANZLD010000236.1:81547091-81565994 GCA_026413575.1 Erythroxylum carthagenense
TAAGTTTAAAAGATATATTGAATTTAAGTTTAAAAATTAAATTAAAAAATTAAGTTTATTAATAAGTTATTTTTTGTGACTATAAAATCACTTGTTTAATTTATGAAAATAATTTTTTTGTAAAAATATAAAAGAAAACTGCATATATTATAACTTTCGAATCTAAGTAAGATTTACATTAAATGTTATTGTATTATATTGTTAATAACTTTACATCTTATAAAATATGATTTGTTATGAAGAGAATATATTTTTATTTTAAAATAAGTTCATATATATTATTTTATTTTAATAAATTATTTATATTATATATAATTAATAAAATTTAAAATATGAACTTATCGTTTCTCTATTTAAAAATGTAAATAATTATAATAAGAACTTTAAAAAACGAATTGGAGCTTAAATTTTTTAAATAATTTAGGTTTTTTATTAAAATTCCAAAATAAATCCTTAGCGAAAACGTCACCGTTTCTAGCAATGTACAATCATTTTGTTTTCCCTCCAATAGTTTCACCTCTCCCTCCGCTTGCGCAACAAAACTAAAGCCCTCTGGTCTTCATGGAGATGGAGTCTAATACACTAATGTCGACCCACGAAGAGGATCTCGATCTTCTCCTCTCTCTCCAAGAACATGTTTCAGAAACCCCTCCTGGTTCTCCAGGTATTTATACAGATGGGTCTTTGTCGCTTTATGTACCTGCGGTTCTCCATCTTTTATCTTGTTGTTGGTGTTTTCTTTTTTCTTTTTTTTGGGATAAAATCGTCAGTTTTGTGCCTTTTTTTTCTTCTTTTGATGTACAATTCTGATCTGGGTATCTCTTAGTTTAATGTAAGTTCGTTCTCTAACAGTTCATGAGTCGTGTAATGTACTTTAGTATCATAATCATAAGTTGGAACATTTACTTACCAGAAAAAAAATCTTATGTTGGAGCACTGAGCAATATTTTCATGAAAGTTCATCAAAAGTTTGCTACTGTCTTAGTTATCATGTTAATCTGGGTCTTTTTTTTTTTTTTGCGTTCAGTCCTGATCTGGGTATTTCTCAGTTTCATGTAAGTTCGCTCTCTAATACTTCGTGAGACAAAAAATCATACGTTGGAGCGTTGAGCAACATTTTCATGGAAGTTTAATCTAAAGTTTTCTAATTTCTGACTTCTTAGCTATAATGTTAATCAGGGTCTTCTTTTGTTTTCTTTTTTGTTGAGTCTTAATGTGGGTATATCTCCAGTTTCATATAATTTTACTGAGTCTGTGTGTCGGTTGTTGTATTAGTAGCATAATCGTACATTTGGGGACTTATTCTAGCTTTTTGAGCGACAAATTCATAAAGTTTTCTACTTATAGTATTTCTTAGGCATAATGTTCATCTGGGAGCTTTTCATTTTTGGCTTTTCTGGATTTCCTCTGCAAGAGATTTTCGAAGTTTCTGTTTCCGTACATAAAAATTTGGGACTTACAAAATTAGCAATATGGTTTTTATGTCATTAGAACTTACTATGGATTTGTTTTGTGCTTGGCATGATTATTCAGGATACTTGTCCGACAATGGATCACCCAGACGTAGAAAGCGGGGTGGTGATATGTCTGTCTTTAAAGACTCTGTTCGAGATTGCCTTCACTTTGAGCCAAAACTAGTCAAGCAAACGGAGAACCTTAATAGGTCAAAGAACCCGAGTGATTCTAATGTGGAGAAGTACTCAGGTTTGAGAATAAGGTAACCTTTTAGCTCGATAAACGCTTTGTTCACTGTTAGGTTATGGGGTTGTTCACAAATTTGCTTCTATTTGTCTTACTTTTTGCTAATGAAATATGGGTTTTTTGTCAGTTCACGAAATGTTCCCTGTTTATGATATTAGTTTTGGTATGGTTGGACTAAATTTGTTTTTGAACTACAAAATTATGCTAGTGATTCAATCTTACGGCCACCGATTTTCCCTATTGAAGTATCCTTTAAAGCTTAATACTCCATAGTTGATCTTTTCATTTCAGATTTCTTGTATTTTTTCCAGGAATCAATTGGTTTCTCCTACAGAGCTCAGTGAGCGTTTCTCAGGCATCCGTTTTGTTCGTTTACCATCTATGAAGTAATCTTTTAACTATTTCCATCTTTATTTTCATGGTTACTTATGGGGCACTGATTTTTTCAGTTAGTTCACTTGCTTATATGGATTGAGTGTGTTTTCACATGAGTTTAATGAGCTTCTATCCAACATATAATCACAATGAGGCTTGTTTGGTTCTTTTCCTAGAAATTTATTGGTGGGAGACACTCTTTCGGGATGTTGGGCAACTGTTGGAGTGCTGACTGAGAAGGGGCATCCAAAGACTAGTTCTGCTGGCAAAAGCTATTGCATTTGGAAACTTGGATGTTTAGACGAAAATACTATTTCTGTTTTCTTGTTTGGAGATGCTTATCAACAAAACTGCAAAGAGCATGCCGGAACAGTTTTTGCCTTATTCAATTGTACCGTACGCAAGGACAATCTGGTAATGACTTGCTATCATCACTGACTTAGAGCCTTCTTTTTTCTTTTCCCCCCTGTGTTTGCGTTCATAAAGATTCTAACTCCTAACATTTTGTTTTCAGAGTGGTTTTTCCTTGAGTTTGTTCTCTTCTAACCAAATATTGAAGATGGGTACTTCGATTGATTATGGAGTTTGCAAAGGAAAAAGGAAGGATGGAATGGCTTGTACAGTAGTCATAAATAAGTATGTTGCAGAACTTCTACAATTCATTTGCAACATTCTGGAGTAGGTGGCACAATATGTTTTTTGTTGATGATCCCAAAGGCATAATATGTGCTTTTTTCACTAGGGATTTTGTTGTCAAATCAATGTTTCATTTGGACTTCTAAGGGGGTTCGGCTCTATCCTTTTTCTTTACATTAGCCGCAATACAAGTAGTTTTATGACAAAAGGATCATATTAGCTTTTGCAAGGACTTCTTCAATAACATGTTGAATGTTGGAATCTTGGCAATCTGAATTGAGTTGTTTTTTTTTATTTCAGACGCCAAGGAATATATTGCAGATATCACAAATCAGTAAGAATCTTTTCCAGTTCTAGTATATCTTGTTTCTTGGGAATTGCAAGAAGAAAGGGTATGAGAGACTCAGAGAGCTTGACCTCGTACTGAGCAAAAATGCTTGCCGCAATTTGTTTTCCTATCAATTTGTCTCTGACATCACCTTTCTTTGTTAACTGTTATCATTGTACAGAAAGCATCAGAGAGATTTTCCACAGTTCGAACAGAACTTAAGGGAGGGTAGGTGATCAACACAGTTTTGTTAATGGAAACTTACCTGCTTTTGTTCTTCAATTGTAGTTCCTCGCGTATGATACATCAAACTTGTTTTCCTAAAATCTCAGGAACTTGAGAACAGCCTTTCGGGATCCTCTGAAATCAGAAGGCATTTACTTGGTTGATCCACTAGGTGACAGAACAAACTCGAAGAAGCCCAAGCAGCCAGCAAAATTACTGAGTGTGGAAGGACTTAGAAGGGCATTGAGGTTGGTCATACAAATTACAAAGCTACCACTGCTGTTATGCAATTCTTGCTTGGCCTAAACAATTGATTCTTGCATCTGATTTAACAGTAATGCAGATAAAGTGACAACTAATGCACATTCACAGGGCATAAGATTCCTTAACAAAATCACAGGTTAGAGATGGTCAGCTATCTCTCTTATTGCTGTCTGTATGCCCATGCAATATCATGATTTTGTATTGGCAGGTGAACAGAATTCAAAAGATTCAAAGAAAGTGTCTGCAACATCAAATCGATCAGTGACCGGCTCAGAAGATAGGTAAACATTCCTGTATTTGTTCCAGTTCACATACCTGACATGCGTTTGAGATTTCCAATTATGAATATTCATCTATTATTCCTCAGGAAATCATACACAATGAAGGTAAAACCATCAGTCCACATGAATAAGGCAAAAAGAACGAAAACAGAACAGATGCCACATTCGGATGGAAAAATCGACCCGGGGATGGGCAAGATGATTGAACTCGAGATCTTTGGTTCAGATGAAGAATTGTGAGTCATAATTCTCCATCACCATGGCAGACAGAGCACAATATTCCCACATCTTGCCAATAATGAGGGAAGTGGCATCAGAATTTTTATGGATGACATCTCCAAAAGTCTGCTAGAACACTGAGGTGAACTGATTATGGATGAATATGAAGTTCCTGAGCCTTTGAAGGTGCAGTCCACCACACAAGAGTTCGAAATCAAAAAGCTGTCACGTTTATGTAGAGCAGTGAGTTCCATGATGTCCTGTTGGCTTCATTTTGGAAAAATCTTCAAGCTTAGTCATTAGTAATGACTAATCTTAACTTTGTTCCAGGCCATTTTAGAGTTAATGTTTGTCAAACAAAATTATCAAGAAAGTTCATAGAGATTAACCTATTAGGCAAAACTCATTGGTACTTAAAGTCAAGTATTTTAGATGATTGTTCTATCAAAGTTCTTGTTACACATAGCTCAGTTTGGGTGTTTGGACTATATTTGAGCTCTGTGTTCCTTGGTTCAGCCCATTTGACCTGTTTTCATACTTAGTTTTAGTGAAATGATGGTAACATGTTAATATTTTATATAATACTTTGTAGACTATTGTGTATACTTTGATATTTTATTCAATGTTCACTTGAAAGATAGAGCTTGTGATTCTACTAATATAATGACAAATTGTTAGATCAGGTGTGGTTAGTCATCACTAATGAAAGCAAATCTTGCATGGAAGTTTGTATATTTTTGTATATATAAGCCTAAGAAAAGTGAAGGATTAGGTAAAGTCTGGCATATTGAAATCTGAGTTGTTACATTTCATTTTCCTCTTAGTTATAGATAAAAGCAGACTTAACAATCACACCTAGGATTGGTGGGCTCTGTTCTATATATCACCAACCACATGAGAAAGCATAGATGTTGGGTAGGTTATAACTAAATGGTCCATGCTTTGAAAGCATTAGATTGTGGTTAATATGTCAAAGAAGATATAATTAAAAAGCTCTCTCAATTACATTAGTAGGTGACCTAAAATGAACTTTTAATTAGTAAATGTCCATATCAAAATTTTAAATTATGATTTGCAACTAATGTGTGATTACATAAATGTTACTATAAATACGATTAATTAATTGTTATAGACTTGAAAGTGTCTACAATATTATGGATGTAACTATAGTATTATTATGCAATTTAAAATTCTAAATTATAATTAATAATATTTCATAATATGGTTAATATTTTAGCTCAAGTGCATTTGAATACAGCTTAAATAAATAACATAAATAGAATTGATCAGGTTTCAAATTAACTTCAAATTTGAGATAATTTTTAAATTAAAACTGAAATAATTATATTTTTATATAAATTTTTATTAAATTTTATATTATATATGAATAAAAAAAGGAGATAATTCATTGCTAATCATAAAAAAGTTGTGGTGGTTAAAAGAGGAGGTTGAGCAAAGTTACTAGGGGCAGGGGTACTCAAAACCCATAATCATATCAAAAGATACCAAAAGTTGTTATGAGATTAATCATGTCATGCGATACATTATAGTTGATGGTTGTTCAGTTTTCTCCATTTTTGGTCATGCTTTGGTGTCTCATATTGATTCCAATCAATTCATCATTTTCACTTACCTGTGAAGCCAATCACCACCAACTTTACTGTTCTAAGAACAACTCATGAGTGATGGATCACAGGTCTTGTTAGGGATTTTGTTTTGTTGGAACCAAAATTTGAACAAACCTTTGAAATTTTCATGAAGATTGGGAGTTTTCCCTATTCAATTAGATTTGAAATTTCATTATTTTAAAGTGTTTATAAGTAAATTGGTTTGAGTATTTACATCAATTTTATATTTAAGGTAAATAAATTAGAAAAAATGTTACTGTTATTGTCTTTCAAACTTCTTATAAAGATTGATATTTTTTAAATTAAACAGTTTATTTGAAAATACATAATTTGAATATAATAAAATTTTAATTATCATAAGTATGAAAACAAAGAAACAAAAACAATAATTAAGAAAATGTTTTTAGGGTTAACATTTCTCATAGTTTGATTCTTTTATATTTTAGAAATTGTTATTAATTTTTTAAATATTATTTAAATTTTGTTAAGGACATAATTGTGAATTAAAAAATAATAAATATATCAAAAAATTTATAATTAATAATTATTATGCAGAATAAATGATATTTAAAAAACATAAAAATATTAAGAAAATCTATCATAATATCTCATTTTCTTATAAAATATGGCATTATTTATCTATCTATGAAAATGAAGCATATGTTTCCTTTATTTTCTAATTGCAAAAATTAAAATATTATGTAATTTAGATAAATATATATGAAAATATATATCTTAAAAAAAAAGTCATAGAGCTTCGGAGTCCTGAAATATGGGTAAACCATTTATAGCTGTCTTAGAGCTGTCTTTCTCTTCCATCTTTTCACGAGCAACCCCCAAAATTTCTTGCTTCATTCGCTCCCTTAATTTGCTGACTTGGGGGGAAGGTGGTGGAGGTGAAAAGTTCACATTTTTCCCTCACTTGACTTGGGGGTAAGGTGGTGGAGTTGAAAAGTTCACATTTTTCCCTCACTTTCTGTTTGTTTCTCGAGAATTGAGAAGCGGGTCTTGCAGAAATTGTGCTGAAGAAGATAAAGAAGTGAAAAAGATGAGTGCTTCAAGATTCATAAAGTGTGTCACTGTGGGTGACGGTGCTGTGGGCAAGACTTGCATGCTCATTTCCTACACCAGCAACACTTTTCCTACTGTACGTATTGATTGCAAGTCTTGTTTTTTCCTTTCCCTTTTGTGTGTGTGTGTGTTTGGTTCTTGAGAAAATGTGGGGTTATGGTGAAGTCAACGAAGGTTACTGCAATTTGTTGGCTTGGATAATGGGTGGTCGTGTGAATCTTGGAGCTTTTTGCTTGTGTCTAGCAATATGTATGTGCGAAAAGTGAATTACTTTTGGAAAGCTTCTTGCTTGCTGTCTCGAAATTCTTCATTTTTAAGTTGCATCACCTTCATTCTGATAACATGTTCTCGGGTTCTTTAAGTTGGAGCCTTGTGTTTGGAAGTTCATTCTTAGTGGTTTGACGTTCTTGTCTCTGCTTGGTGAAGTTTAAGGGGAAGAAACTTATGGGATTATCTCTGTTTCTTGTGTTCAGCTTTAACAAGATCAGAAAATCTTTACTTTTTTTTGTCTATCTAATTCAGGTGTTAAATTCTTGGGGATTATTTGTGTGAAGTTTCTTCATAATCTTGTAAAGCAATAACAGTTGACATTCTTTGACGTGATCTCTGAACATTTGGTACTCGAGAAAGGAAGCTGTCATCTATGCTAAATGTTATATCCTCATGCTAGGGAATTTTTGGAAGGGTGGGTAGTTTTTCTTTCTTAACTTGGCTAACCAAAATTCAACTGAAAGGTATAGCTAGCATTATTGAATGAATAAATGATCATAACTATTTGGTTCTAGGGAGAGTTTATTGTTATGTTGCTTTTGTTCTTTCTTGCAGAAGGACTGGTATGCCTTTTCTCTTTTCATAAATAGATTCAAATTTGGCAGTGCATTTTACCATAACTCTACTTGTTTTCAACTCCTGTGTAAGTAGACGAATTGAGGATAGGAATTTTATCTTTTTTGATTACCTGGTGTCTAGATCATTAAGCAAGAGCATGATCTACTTGCTTTAACTACTCTCCCTAAATTGAGTTAACTAGGACTCTTATCTATTTGGTTGCTGACAACTATTCAGTTGAGTTTTCTTGGTTTATTTCATGTCATGTTTTTTGGTTGTAATGTATAAACCTACCATTAGTCAATTTAAAAAACTTTTCCAATTTTATTTAAACTGTAAGACATTCAGTTTTGTTAGAGAACACACAATATCTTTCTTGTTGTTAAAGATGACGACTTATATGAGATCTTTCAAATGAATTATACTTGACACTAGATTACTGCAGCATGGTATCTTTTGTGTTTTAGTAACTGTTTGCAGTGCATGCATGCCTCAGTTTTTTTTAAATGCAATACGCTGTTGCTATTAGCTTAATTCACCTGTCTAATATGGGACAATGATTCTAACGTCATGAATTCTGTGTTTTTTACGATCTGCCATGGTGCAGGATTATGTGCCAACTGTATTTGACAATTTCAGTGCAAATGTGGTTGTGGATGGGAGCACCGTCAATCTAGGATTGTGGGATACTGCTGGTAAGTCGATAGGACCATAGCCTGTAAGATCCCAATCTAATCTTGACTTTTGTGTAATGGATTTCTTGCATTTATTTTATGGAACAGGCCAAGAAGATTACAATAGGTTAAGACCTCTGAGCTATAGAGGAGCAGATGTTTTCCTGCTTGCTTTCTCTCTCATTAGCAAAGCGAGCTACGAAAATGTTGTGAAGAAAGTAAGATTCGTACTAAGTATACAAGCTTCTTTTGTACCTTTTTTAGACCGATGCTTAATACAATGATGTACTGATGGATTTACTTTATGCTTATTTTGAATGGTCAGTGGATTCCGGAATTGAGGCATTATGCACCTGGTGTTCCTATTGTTCTTGTTGGGACCAAGCTTGGTTAGACTCTCCTCCCTTTTCCTAATTTCAGTGGTGTTTCTTTTGAGACTCTTTACTAGTTATAGATGGTGATTGAGATTTTAAGAATTGTTCATGATTGTCAAAACAGGTACATATTTGAGCATCTTTGCCATTAATGATGGATATTATGAACTTAAATTTATGTTCAACAACAGGAACAAATTAATTAGACAAGTTTTTGATACCCTAATATTTACCAAAGGGTTCCTGAAATTCATTTCCAGGGTACAATTCTTGAATTGAGTCCTCGCGATCTTTGGCTGTGAGAATAGAGACTTAAGTCAATAACAGATGACTCAAAAATCTCCTTATTAGTAGTTTGCACCTGCAGTTTGTGAAAGTGTCTGGAAAACTTCTGTTGTATATACACTTAAATGGAGATCTGGTCTCTCAAATGGTTTCTTAACCTGAATAGTTACTGCTAGAGACTGCATGCAACTACTTAAGTTTAGATATCCGATTATTCCAATTGCTTGTCAACTATAGAATAAGTGAGTCGAATAAGCCCAAAAAGTGACTGAGTTCTAATGGCAACTAAATACACTGCTTGTAGATCTTCGAGATGATAAGCAATACCTTTTAGATCATCCTGGTGCAATTCCCATTACCACGGATCAGGTGTCATTTCCTTTCCATTGTAGCTCAGAAGCATTGTCTTTCTGCAAGAAAATAACGAATATTTCGTATGTATATTTTTGCTTTCTCAAGGGAGAGGAGTTAAGAAAGATAATTGGTGCTCCTGTTTACATTGAATGTAGTTCTAAAACGCAGCAGGTATGTCATTTTATTATTCTTTTTATGAGCCTAAAGGAAAGCTGTATTGCTGACTGGATTCATTTCAACTTCCATTTTTTTCGATATAGAATATTAAAGCTGTCTTTGATGCGGCCATTAAAGTGGTCCTCCAACCACCAAAGCAGAAGAAGAAAAAGAAGAGAAAGACACAAAAGGCCTGTTCCATACTGTGATTACGAAATGACGCTCTGCGAGGAAGTAGGAACATGACCAATTATGCGATCATCTGTTAGTCTCTAATCGCACCACCATATGGAGCAACAGAATGTGGTCTATAGTCTTTAGTGACAGAAGTAGAGAGAACTCTATAAGCATAAAGTTGCGTTCGTATGTGTGTGTGTTTTGCATTCTGGGTTGAGTTACTAATCTGTAAATGAATGATTTCCTTCATGTTTGTTAACATTACACATTCATATATTAATAGAATGAGGAAATTTCTTTGGTAAGATACCGAATCAGTTTGTCAAGCATCATGAACCTGTTGTATGCACTTAAATGATCTTAATGCAAGCTTGGTTTGACGTTGAATCATCACCAATGATTTCAGTTGACACTCTCTGGCATGTGTTGCTTTGGTTATCAGAAACCAGGAAATCCAGGAGCAGTTGGGGAGACCAGGAATTAGTATCAGGTTTATGAACAAAGTTTGCATCTGTAAGAATATGATATGCATTGTCTATTTTAAGGATATTGCATGTCCTGTTTCTGTGGTGCGTTTCAAACTTCTCAGCTCCAAAACTTTTCTGGATTCTAAAACTTGATACTGTTCATGCTAAGATCGAATATTTTCTTTTCAAGATGTAGATTTGTTTCTAGTGGTTTCCATCAATCAGAGAGCTGAAGGTACCTGTTACATACAAGTCCTAAAGGGTCTGTTCCAAAGATTAGATAAAATCAAATAAAAGTTGGAACGTAACAGGTTCAGACTGATTCAAACAACAATTCTGGTTCGGGTTTAGGAGAATTAAAAAAAAAAAAAAAAGGTTTTTCCATAGTGACGTGAAAGATGGAAAGAAATGGTTGACATCGAAAAGAGAAAACTAAAATAGGCAGGGAATGAATCTATACCTTATTGATCAACTGATTATGAAGGAAAAAAGTCTTTATGCCAAATCAAAAGGTTTCAATTTTTAAGTTTAATCAGAAAAATCTCTCTCAAATTGTTCCTTTCAAAACATTGTATTCTTTACTTGCTAACTTTTTCCTGGAATTTATACCATGTCCACTTTCAGCAGCGTAAAAAGAATTAGTGGACCTCTTTCATTTCTCTTCATCAGGACCACAAATTGCTCTATTAAATCCACCGTTGTCTTTCCTTATGAGGGTATCTTCCATATCTGGTTTTCTTGATTGCAGGTGCTATAATCTCTGAACCTTGTCTAGCCAAATTTACCTGAATGGCTTCAAAGAGAATCCTGAAGGAGCTAAAGGACTTGCAAAGAGATCCTCCAACTTCATGCAGTGCAGGTAAATCATGAACATGAAGGTTCATCATATGCCATCTTAGTAAAAAAATTTCTTGCTGTGAAGGTTAAGTGATCGTCGTGTTCTTTAAATTCCAGGTCCTGTGGCTCAGGACATGTTTCACTGGCAAGCCACAATCATTGGTCCAAATGATAGTCCTTATGCTGGAGGTGTTTTCCTTGTCACCATCCATTTTCCTCCAGATTATCCTTTCAAACCTCCCAAGGTGTAGCAGGAAACAGAACTAGGCTCTTTTCTGTATTTTTTTTTCTGAAGTTCATATCACAATACTTGTCTTGTAAATTGTGGTTTCCAGGTTGCCTTCAGGACCAAGGTTTTCCATCCCAATATAAATAGCAATGGCAATATCTGCCTGGACATTCTGAAAGAACAATGGAGTCCTGCACTGACCATATCCAAGGTTGTTACTTTGGAAAGGAATTTTATCGTGAAACTTTCAGGCACATTCCTCTTCATATTCATAATCCTGAAATTTTATTCTCTTTCAGGTTTTACTCTCCATATGTTCACTGCTTACGGATCCAAATCCTGACGATCCACTTGTTCCAGAAATTGCTCATATGTGTAAGACTGACAAATTCAAGTATGAATCCACAGCTCGGAGCTGGACTCAAAAGTATGCCATGGGATAAAACCTGAAACAGACCTTGTCCTTTCTATCTTCTGATATCAATTTTTTTCTGTCATCTGTAACTGGAGTTGCTAAACTTTTGTTATCTGAGCATCATCAGAGGTGAATAAACAGCTAAAAAATTATAGCTTCTGTGTACTCCTGATAATTTTGCTACGTGTTTGGAATAAAATGGATACATTAAGATGATAACTGTTAATGGTTTTTTTTCTGTATGTAAAATAGCAAATCACCTGAAATTGCAAGGGAAAGCAACCACACAAGTTTCCAAATTGAGGATCGTCAATAGTTATAAAGTTTTTGAAGCAAAACAGTTCATATTACAACGGTTTGATATCTGAAAGACCAAAAAAATGAATACTCATGGAAAGTTGTGTGATATTAAGAATCCTGGCATTTTCCAGGAAAATCACATCCCATGTCTGGAAGATGACTAGCCAATCTAAACTAATCTAAACAAGCATGTAGGCCTCTGGTTGGCCACCAGTATCTAGTCAATGACAAGATTCTGAGGAAATGGGTGAACAAATTTGATTTCAATCCTTGAAGTTTTGATGACTCAAGGTTAGATTAAGAATGTTGAATTCAAGTCCTCGAGTTCTGATCTTTTCATAGCAATATTATGTTGGGTTGGATATGATTTGTTTGTCAATGTTGTCTGATTTAATTAGTTCTACACAGGAAGACCAAACATAGTAGTTATCATTAGAATTGGTAAAAAGACACTGATCTGATCCAACTTGAAGACCGAGGGACCCGGCCTAACTGTGAACTGCAAGAAGCAATATATTACAGCTTTAAATGGTGATGGATAAAAGGCCTAGACCAGTTTGAAATCAACATATCAACCTTCATTTGACCAAGATCGAACCATACACAGCTTTGGACTAGGTTCAACTCAAAAGCCAGTCCTATAAACAAGCTTGGACTTTTTGAGTATACTTGAACAAGATCAAACCCATTTATCCTAATATAATTGAACACGATCATGAGTTTAGACTCAAATTTATCATTTTTTTTGTATCTTGAATTCAAAATTTAGGAGGTTTGGATCCTAACCACCTAATTGTCATCCCCAATCTTTGAAAGCATGAAAAAGTAATGATATACTTTAAACACAGAAGTGATGGTCCTATCATATGCCAAGTAGATTTCTAGTACCATTCCCTAATATTCACTATATATGTAAATACATGTATATAATTCCAAAAGTTGGTACTGCATTTATGATCCACATTATTCTGGGAAAAGATTGTATGTAGGCCTGTTATTCTCCTAACAAAAGGGTGCCTAGACATCACTTCAACAAACTAAAACATCAAACTCTCTGTATTAAATAACCTATCTTGCTTTTCTGATAAAAAACTGGAAGATCCTTGAAATTTTTATCAGGATGGTGAACAAACACTGCATCCCAAATGAATTGTCATGTACCTGTATCGGGTTTTGAGTCATCTGTAGGTGAAAAAAAAAAGGCCAGTCTGGCTCAGCCTATTGCTATTCATAGAAGAGACTAAGATGTCCTCAGAAATCTTCAATTATATTACAAAAGGGTCAATTCTTCTGCAGATTATAGCAACAAGCATCATGAGATGGTGACATTTTAACCAATATGCTATAACCTATAGAATCACAATACATTTAGTTTGTGAACAAAAACCAAACCCAACCACCTTGGATTAGATGACTAATTCTACAATCTAATTAAGCAAAAATGTGCTCATAAGATGTGGTTAGGGACTCCCTAAGAATTGTGAAGCATTAACATCTTGAGTTCTGAGTTTCTTAAGTTCTTTGAGTCTAAGCCATTTGTGATCATTTATATCGAACCCGTTGCTTGGCTTTAAATTGTTAGTTCGTCAAATAATTTATTCAAAATATGTAACTACTCTGTATGCAATTTGCAGGGTAACATGCTTCTGCTTTGAAATGTGTTCTTGATCATCTTAGGGGTTTACCGAACAAGAACAAATTCTGATTGAGTTACAATTTTGACCTGAAAACTAAAGGCTAACTAGAAAACCAATTTCTTTTTCTTTTCCTTAATCACAAAAACCTTTTTCTTAACCACATTTCGCGGGAATGCTCCTCCTCGCCGACACTCTGATTCTATCTTCTTGTCTTTTTTTGGTTTTTAGTACTCCTCTTCCTCTTCTTATCGTTTTCTAAAGAACCCTTCTGTTTAAACCAACCATTATCCCTCCAAAGACGCATCTTTGATTTCATCAATGGCCTCTTTAGCTCTGTTCTAGGATTAATTTGTGGTAAAGTTTGGCAGCAACTTCGTTTTTAATGCCTTCTGGACCTCTCATGTTAATGGTCAAAAGCTTTCAGGAACACGTTTGCTTCTTTTTTCTGTTTTATGCATGATTCACCCATATTTCAACTATTTCTCAGGCTCTTCTGGGTACTTATGTTGATTTTTATTCATTGGTGGGAATGAGAATTCTGGTCAGATTGATATGAAGTTTACAAGTTCTTAATACTGTTGTGGGGTATTAGTCCATAAAGGAATTTCTAATTCTAGATGGTCTAACCATGTTTTAGTTTCTTAATTGTAGAGGTTGAAACATAATGGTCAGTTCAGGAAGTGGAGAGGCTGTTAATGTTGCAGACTTTCTTCAATTCCTAGGAAGAGTGGAAATTACAGTGATCAATCAAGAAGATGCTAGACGAGGAAGACGAAGCTAAGCTTATTGAAAAGAGGAATATATTATTTGGGATACAAATTGACTAGCCATAGTAGAGGGCTGCTTAGTTGGGGTCTCCTGAAGGTGGCTGAAACTGGGAGATCGAGTCACTGCAATTCGAGTTTGTCTTAGTTCAGGTGGTCATTTCAGCATCCCATAAAATCAATTACTCATTGATATGTTGAGTTGAACATGTTTAATGTTTCTTGTTCATCGCCATGTTTTGATTCAGGATAGTCTTTGAAGCTACAACCCTTGTTGCATAGTCAGAAGTATATGTATGAAGCAGGTTTTTGACGACAAACTCACTTTCAGTTTCTCCTTCATTGAATGATTAGGAAATTAACAGGCTTTTGTGCTATGAGAATCAGGTAAAGCTCACAAGTGAGATTGGGTTTTCGTCTGGAAGACTCTAGTTAGAGATGAAAAGAATCATTCCGCTGTAATGCTCCAAGGTATGCGAAGCTATTAGAGTGAAGGTCTGCATTGATCTTGTTTGTCTATTCTCTTCTGCTTGAGCTCAGGAGATGTCATTTTCAGGAGTTGTGATTCAACAGCTACGTATTGTGCTAAGAGATTGCCTCCAACTACTAATGTTTTGGCCATCCACAAGGAGAAAATCGTGTTCAGAAGGTTTAACCACAGCCAACTAACAGGTCTGGTATTTATGTTTGAAGCAAGACCATATTTTTCTGAGATCCTAAGGCAAAAATTCATATAATCTGCAGTTATGTCAGGCCTCAGGGGAGATCCAAAACCAAGTTTCAGTATAACTGAGAGTCCCACTTGCAGAGAAATCCAATCGGAGTTTGGTGATTCTGATGCAGACACTGAAATGTCAGGTTTTGATGTAGTAACAAGAAATAGAAGAGAAGACTTGACAGATGAAAGTTCAAGCCTTGTGTGTACATATATGAAGAGACCAAGTTCTTCTTTTACAGGAGATATTTTGGATCACAAGCCTGGTTGGCCACTTCTCCGAGTAGCAAGTATTGATAGTCCAAAAGCACTGCAGTCTAAGCAATTGTCTGTTGTGCAGTGGGTCATGAACTTGCCAAATCGTTCCTCGTTGCGAAGACCTCGAAGTTTAGGTAGATTACTGGAGATGAGCAATAGGATTAGTTTGTCAGGAGTAGGTGAATCAGAAAGGGACATGGAGATTCTGTTAAAAACAAACTCTTCAACTTGCAAATGGTTCAGTTATGAGATCCTGAAAGCTGCAACTTCTGATTTCTTTTCTGGTTTGTACCATGAAACAGTCATCTGATATAAGCCATTTTCCCTTTTGATTGTGTCAACTGATGCAAGTGTAATCTCAATGTCAGGAAATTTGATTGGAAAAGGAGGATGCAACCGAGTGTAGAAGGGAATACTTCCAGATGGCAAGCTCGTGGCAGTAAAAACTCAGAAGTCCTCACAAGCTGCAATAAAAAATTTTGCTCGGGAAGTTGATATCATCTCCTCATTGAAACACAGGCACATCAGTCCTCTTCTGGGGATCTGTCTTGTAGATACTGAGCTCATCTCAGTTTATGACTTGCTTTCTAAAGGCAGCTTAGAGGAAAATCTTCATGGTAAAGGTCATTTAATATGCATCTATGAACACTAATTTGAATAAACGTTGTTTGAAATGACGGTGATCTAACATTTCATAATAGGTTTCGGTGAAAACAAAGACAATTCTCAGTTATTGTCGTGGGAATTGAGATACAAGATTGCCGTGAAAATTGCAGATGCCCTGAATTTCCTGCACAATGAATGTTCTCAGCCTGTTATTCACAGGGATATCAAGTCCTCAAATATCCTTCTCTCTGAGGAGTTTGAACCACAGGTACTCACCCAGACTAATGCAGAGGATAGTTAGGCCAGTCTGAGAGTGAAATTAGTTATGAAGTTACAACATGACTTACAGTTGTTTCTGAGTCACAGTTATCTGATTTCGGTCTGGCGATATGGGCACCATTAACTTCATCATTTGCAACTCAAGATGATGTTGTTGGAACGTTCGGCTATCTTGCTCCAGAGTACTTCATGTATGGGAAAGTCAGTGACAAGATTGATGTCTATGCTTTTGGAGTTGTTCTACTTGAATTACTGTCAGGAAGAAGACCGATTGCTTCTTCGGAGTCTCCCAAGAATCAACAGAGCTTGGTTATGTGGGTAAGAGCCTTTTCAGTGATTAGAATGTTCAACTATAGAAGTTCTATGTCTCTTAACATTTAGTTTTGTGAGTTTAGGCAAAGCCAATAATAGAGAGTGGTAATGAAAGGAGCATACTAGATCCAGATTTGGAAGGAAACATTGATGAGGTTCAGATGCAGAGAATGGTACTTGCAGCAACACTCTGCATCTCAAGATCTGCTAGCCGTAGTCCTAAAATGATCGAGGTTCCTTATTTGGAAAGAAATTCCAAGTTTATCATTTTTGATGTTCCTTTAACATACCCCTAAACATTTAATTTTCAGATACTAAATCTTCTAAGGGAGGGCCATAATGTTGAGAAATGGATGAACTCAAAGGATCCAGATCGTTCAGAAAGGCAAGTCGAAGAAGACGATGAAGTTTATCCGAATTCTAGTGCACAGTTACATTTGAGTCTTGCTTTGCTTGATATTGATGATGATACTACATCTCTGAGTAGCTTGGAGAAAGGAAATCGTATCAGTTGGAGTCGGTCCTCGAGCTTCGATTAGTTTTTCTCAATCTCTCATGAACACTTAATCTGTCACCTGAGCAACTGTAAATGTAATCTGTCACCTGAGCAACTGTAAATGTAACTTGAAGTCATGTCTATAGTGATTTTGTGTGCATTTCAGTAGTCAGGAATCAATGTCCAGAAAATAGAGAGGAAAGTTTTAGACTAAACAAACAAATGTAAGATTGTTCTGATAGGTGCAATTCTTATATTTGTAGATAAGTTCTGCAGCAAAAGACAATCCTGCAAAAACCCTTCAATCATAGTTATGATTATACTTTGATCATTAGCAAGATACAAAAGATGTTTTATTCAAATCATGACACTATACTTCAGCCATATCTGGTCCAGGTGCTCCCATGAACTTTGGTCTGAAAGAGCATCTCTAGATCTTCAGGTTCAGTAAGCATGATCTTCCTGACAGAAGGAACCCAATTCCCAGAAAATTGTTGATGTTCTGATACTTCTTCAGTTAAAGAAAACTTAACCCCTTTTTAGCATTTGGTAGTTCAATCATGCAATTCTCAGGCGTTAACCTCTGAATCTCTGTCTTCTGATTCCCGTGTTTCATCACAATTATGCCTTTCAGGTTATATTTCTCCCCACTCCAAATTTTCAATTTCCTGCGGGATTTCTTCCTCCTTCAACTCTTTCTCTACTTCTATTAATCACAATATTTAGATTTCCTGCAAGATTTCTTCCTGCTCTTCTCCTGATATCAAAATTTTAATTTCCTGCTGAGTTTTCCTCTCCTCCAATTCATCCTCTTCTTCTCCTGCTATCAAATTTTCAGTTTCCTGTAAGGTTTCTTCCTCCCACAATTCTGCCCCTTACTGTATTTGTAACTTTTCAATTTCTTGCAGCTTCTCCTGATATCAATTTTTTCATTGCCTGCAGGATCTTCTGTCCTCCAATTCTTCCTTTTCTTCTTTTGATAACAATTTTTCATTTTCCTACAGGATTTTTTACTCATCTTCTTCTCATATCAATTTTTCAATTTCCTCCAAATTTTCTTCCTCATTGAACTTTTCCTCTTCTTTTTCTATTAACAAATTTTCTATTTCTAGCAAGATTTCTTCCTCCTCCAGTTGGACAATTTTGTCCTTTCTCATTATGTTGGACAACTATTAATTGTAATTTTCAGTTTTTCAGTAACTTATCAATTAAGTTACGTAATTTGATATAGATAAAGGTGATAAAGTAGCCCAATAAATAATCTAAATCAATTGATCGAAATCCAAAAAGAAAATAGAACCCAATTAATGTGAACCGGACTCATGTCAAGTTTGTGATGAGGAAACTTAAAATGTAAGCAATATATAAAAATTAATGTCTCCTGCAGTTGTTCATATCATTCGTAAGCATACGGATCCTCTGACTCTTTAGGAGCGCTTACATATTGAGAAAGCTGTAAAAAGGCATTAACCACGTGTCAGTGAACATTTTTCGTGAAGGTCCCAAGAGACTGGAGCTCGTTTTGCCCACGAACACCGCTTTGGAAGTTAAGATGAACCGAAATCAAGTTTTTCACATTTCCTACGTTTTGAACCCTTTCATGAATGATCCGGAACACATAATAAAGTCTATGTTACGTGTTACACGTAGTATCAGAATGGCTATATTATTAGAATGTCAAAAACAAAACTTTTTTTATTTTCAGCTATTATGGTTTTTCATTAATTTTTTATTCGTTTTTCGATTTTTTGCGTATGTAATTACGTAAAAGTGATATATATAAGGCTTACTACGAAAAACAAGTTAAAAAAGGGTCAAAAAGTGTGAAAAACCGGTTCGGGAATCATCGTAAATTGCCCTCTTCGTCGAAGAGTGACCGCACGCGCCCGACGGTGCTACACTAACCACCGTAAGGCAGTTCACGCCCGCCATCTGTTGACGGCTGTGATTCCTTTTTCAATTTCCTGCAGGATTTCTTTTTCGTCTTTTCCCTGATATCAGTTTTCAGTTTT
>JANZLD010000236.1:81606783-81618580 GCA_026413575.1 Erythroxylum carthagenense
TTAAAAATTTGTTAAATAAAAATTAATTGATTTATTTTAGTTTAAAAAATTAATTAGTTTAAAAAAATTAATAAATTTATCAATTTTTAACAACAAAATTAATAAATTAAATCAAATTGAAGAATTAAAAATCAAATCAAAAAATTAGTCTGTTTGAAGTTTTTACAATTAAATCGGTCGAATCAGTTTGATTTTTAAAACAATGTTATTTTTGGTTGGTGCAATAAAACATTGTTATTTAGTGTTTGTCAATTATTACATGGAGATTTTTAGTAATTATTTTATTAAATTTATTATAATAGTGATAATATAAGGGTGAAATTTGTTTTATAGATATGCTTGAATAGTATAAATTATCTTATTTTTCTTAAGAGGGGGTCCTCTCCTCTTAAAATCAAGAACATGAAGATGGTATTACTCTTCTAATCATAAAGTTAACATCAATCAAAGGGATCATTTTTATTCCCAATAGCAAGTATATGTAGTTCTTTGATTATCTTTATACTAATGGAAGCTCAAAAGTTTACATCTTGCACATAAAGGCAATGACTTTATTGTTCATTGGCACATGCATCGACTTGTAACGATGAGTTATTTACAATGTCCAACTTGTGTCCTCATCGTTGTAAACTTGAAGGAATCAGATGAATTGGCAATGGAATAAGAAAAGTTAATGCAGAAAGCAGAAACTTCTACTGAAGAAAAGGAATCGAGAGAAAAGAATAAGAAAAAAAGCAGAAAGGTGAGTGCTTTACTCAGGTTTCTCTGCTCTCTTTCCCTCTACCTAACGAATCATTTCATTTCTTATCTGGGTTTTCTCTGTAAAGTCCAAAACTTTGCAACATTTTGTGGTCTGTATTGATTTGACTAGTCATTGGTGGCAAGGTAAAGGAAAGGAAACGCAAGAAAGGTATGTTATTTTCATGCTTGTTCTTTTGCACTCTGTTTGGTAATTCAGGCCTTTGAATTGTGGATCACATACTGGGGTTTCATTATTGGCAGCTGTGACGAAGATAGTATCTTCAATGGCTGACAAGTCCAGACCACAGACCAGCAAATTAACCATCTACCTCTACATTCCAAATATCATTGTTCTAGTCTCTTTTTATTTAAGAATATTGTTTCTAATTAATGGTCTCTTATCTCTGTAATTTTTGTATTGTGATAAGAGTTTATAGCCATGATATGTGATTGTTTTTATTTACGAGACTTGACCTGCTTTGTGGGGTGTTGGAAAAGTGCAGGGTACATACGAATTCTCACCAACTGCTTTGCTTTTGTGATTTGCTTTTCCAATAAACGGCTTTTTTGCCTTCTTTATTTTCTTAGGTAAAATCATAAACATCTTCCAGCTTTACTTTGTTCTTGATCTCTATCCAGTGTTGTATTTGATAGTCTTGTGTGGTCGTTGGAGTTGCAGTTTTGTTTGTGATGGAATTGATGGCTGGTGTGCTCGCAAATTCAATCAAGGTATTATAGTTTCTAAAAGTTCATATTAAGTCTTGATTTGTATGCCTCTTCTGCTTGACAAATTGACCATTATTCAAATAATATTACTTATTATGAGTTCATCCAGCGGAATACATATTCATATCCTCACTTACTGCAAGCCATTAGGATGATAATATGTTGCTACGTCCAATTCTAGATGACTTAGGATAATGACCATTGCCCAAACTTCAGACTGTTAAGTATTTTCAGCAGAAACTTTGAAGCTACTTATGCATAAAAACCTGCCGCTGAGCATCTAATGGTTTCCTCTATTGGTCAGTTTCCACCTTAGGAGCTGTCTTAGACATGGTAACAGACAGGTAATTGGTTCCTTCTCTTGAATCGGATACCCTCCGATATTTTTTCTTAGCTTTGTGAAATTTGTGTTATCAGTCTTATGGTACTTGGATATGTGATTTCAATATCTTTTCTTGGTTTCAGGATTAGCACTGCTTGTCTCTTAGTAATCCTTTCTCAAGTATATAGGCAAGTCATTCCTCATTTATTTCATACTCACTTTCAGTAGCAGCTAGCTCCATGCATATCTTACTTCTTTGGTTGGATCTCCCAACAGGCCTAGCTTGGTTTTTGTGTCACTGCTTGCCCTAGATATTGCTAGCCACTGGCTGCAGATGTACAGGTAAATAGTTTCCTTTTTAGGGTGAGATGAAGGATGTCGAGATGGTTAAAACTGCAAGTGTTTTATGATATTCGAATTTGTTTCTGTTCTTATTTGGAAAAAGGTAGTCCTTTTCCCAGGATTAGATCATTACAGTTAAATGCAGATTTTTCACCCCTGAAGTCAAGGTATCTGCTAGATCTCTAAGTGTTCAACTGCAGTTCTTTCTTATTAGGCAAAGGTAGCCACAAAGATGTGAAAGACAGCACTAATTGGCTTTTCAAGGCCTATTATGGAAATAGGATGTTTATGGCTTTTTGTTGTCTGGCTTGTGAGGTAACTCATACTTGTCTCCACTATCTTATGTATGATTACTTTATCCAGTTTGCTCCTTTCTTATACGTGATCATCTGAATTCTGCAGGTTCTGTATATAACCTTATTTCTTCTTGCAGAAAACAAAACTGAAAATCTGGTTGATGTAAGGCCTTGTTTGATGTTGTTTCCTTTCCTACACCACTTAGAGAGGAACTCCCTCTCAATTTTCTCACAATACGAACTCTTCCCTTTATTCAGGTTGTAATGACTTCTACTAGAGGGGAATCACCACACTCTATCCTAATCGGCTTAAGTCTGCTCGGCTGGATGATCAAGCAAGTTGTAAATGTTATACAGGTATAACCAATTGCGCGTCATTCTTTTTCGTGGAAACTTGCAATTAAGAAACTTGCATATGTTAATTTAGGTTCTGACGTTTGGTCTTTGGACATTCTCCTGTGTAACATTGTGTCTTTCCTTTGTTCTACAAGCAAAAATGGAAATTCATGTCGGATTAAGATTTGGGGACACTTTTCATTTTAGACTTTGAGCAATATGTGAGTGCTGGTATCGCTTGCAGATTAACAGTAACAGCCATGAAAATAGTAGATGAGATACTACCTGTCGAAACCATATATCCTGCAGTTGTATTCAGTTGTTCCTAACAAAAGTTTTAGAATTACAGAGTAGATATTTAGATAAAGAATTGCTTCTCATTTCATTACAAACTGGATCACTTCTTTTGGTGATTTCAGCTCAAGACAGCAGCTGATGCTTGTGTTCTTCATGATATCTACAAGAAGTGACCTTGCTGCATCCTTGTCCTCAAGAGACTGCACTGTGATCTTCTAACTTTTTTTGTTGAAAAGTTACAGAGAGAAGGATCAAATCTTTCATTTATGTTGCAGAAAGGTTGTTCTTGACTGGAATTATTTTTTTTCCTAGTCTTCACTTAACTGTGTATAAACATGTGATGATGCTGTGGTTGTTGTATATTATGGCTTATTTGTTGACCTTTTGTTTGGATTTCTTCCTTAATTTTTTTCAGTTGCAACCAATTAAATTCTCATGTTTTGCTTTTAGGGATGGTCCAATCCGATCTTTCTTTAGACCTGAACATGGTTTGAAGTCCAGCCAGAGGCTAAAAGATGTTTTGCCTATAACAATATGAACCGGTTTAGGCCATTTGGACCGAGCTAAACCCAGTCAACTCATGCTTGGTCTATTGACTTCAAATCAAGCTGAACCGAGCTAAAGTTATCATCCCTACTAGTCCTTTTAATTCTTTAAAAGGATAACAAGCAACAAGCAACTCAAAAGTGGCAAATGATCAAATGGTGTTTTCCTTCATTTCCAAACTTCATCACAATAGCTTTCATGCAAAAAGTCAAATCACTGCCACTATCAGTGAGCATTCATATACTGGCTCTTTAATCAAATAGCACAAGGAGTTGATAAGAGTGGAATGTATATCAGATAACAAACTTGGACTTGTAACAAGCAAATCACAAACTCTCTGCTTAGAGAATATTTGTATACTGGAATGCAACCTTAAATGTGCAGATCAAGACATTAACATTACAACCCTCATTAAGTTTGCATGCTGAGATTCTTTTTTCTTCAAATAGATTTAATGTACCTTTCTAAAAATCTCTATCTAATTGCAATGCTGGCAAAGATGAAGATGCTCGGCCAGAAGTATCAATACAAGCTGAATCCGAAAAATTGGCTAATGATAATAGCGAGGCCAAGAGCAATTGCTATAATGGAAGATGCCCAAGTGAGCTTCTCTGTTATTCTAGGTACACGATCCTTCAATGCCTCACTACATGAGCCTATGAACACTGTATAGCTCCCCATTGCAACAACAGTACCAAGTAGGAACATGATGAGAAATGCAGCACCAGCCACTCGTGAAGGCAATGCAAGTGCCGGCAGAACCATCATTAATGCATCTGGTTGCAATCCATGAACAATACCAGTGGCAAAAGTAGCAAAACCAACCTTCTTCTTCCCTACTGTTGGACTTCCCAGAGCCTCATAGACACCGACGTTGCACTCACCATTTTCTAGAGCAACACATGGAGTTGGAACTTCTGAAGCTTCCCTAATTCCCATAGCACCAATTACAAGTAAAGTAATACCAACTACTCTAGTACCCCAAGTTCTGATAACTTCAATGTGAAGTCGATCCTTTAACAACAAAAATAGTAAACCAAATATGACCTGGCCAGCATCGTGACCACAGCCCCATAGGGCTCCGACAGCTGCACTTTCCATTCGGGAACGACCAATTGAAAGAGGAGCCAGAGCAGCAAGGTGATCAGGCCCTGAAAGAGTGTGTAAGCAACCAGCAAAGAAACCAGTCCAAGCACTACTTAGTAATTCAGTCCTCATTAGCTTTGTCCCCACAACAGCAGCAGCGGTATGGCCACCAGTCTTGGCAGCTGATTGAAAGGTCGCAAATGCTGGGGATGCAAAAAATGGTTGAATCAAGAACATTACAAGAGCAGAAATTAGTACAAAAGCTCCAACAGTTCTTGCCTCCTGCAATTTTTGAGAGAAAAAACACATCAGTTTTTCAAAATTAAAGAATCAATGTTAAATGAGTAGGATAAAGGAAGGGACCAGGAGTTCTAAAGAAGCGAGAAATATAACACTCTAAGCTCTCCAAATGTTTGGACATTTTTGGAGTATATCCACAAGCCTATACATTTTTTGAGGATATCATCATACCCCCATCTCAAACAGAAAATTCTGCATTTTGCTTTAAACCTGGCCTAAAAAGTCCAAATTCCATGAACTAGTTCACTTCCATTGATATAAACTGCATTGGTGTTGGATGCCAAAAGTTGTGGGTGGTTAGGCCTTTAATCATACAAAATTGAAACAAAAAGGCAAGTCATGACTCATTAAAGAAAAAATAAGTTTCAATACTTCCCTTTCAAGGCAATAATATCACCAGGACTTCGAACCATTTTTTGCTGAAATCATGGAATCTTAGCTTTCATGAAGCAATTAGCCTCGAATTTGTCCAAAATCAGATGCATCTTGTAACCAGGAAAATTTTAGATGGTAGATCTTCTTGCCCTCTCTCCCCAATCAACATTTTTGCAGCAATAGACAATCCACATACAAGATCATATGTACGGCAACTTGGAGAGCTGAGAATCTAAATTTGACCCGTAACTAAATTCTAACCATCTGATCTTGCGATTAAGTACAAGATGCCATCATTGCGATCATCAATGACTAACCGTACCCACTTGTTCAACAAACTAATAGTGCAACAAAAGTTATACCATTTGGCTGATTTCCAAAGATTCCCCAACAGGCTCCATAAGATCTTCCAAAGTCCTTATTCCTTACAGTTAACATATGGAAATTAACAAGAATCCATAGAGTAATCTTTTACCTCAAGCTTAGACAGAAACATCCTTCTAAATTTAACTTTTACATGTCAAATTTATAATTTGAACTTCACAACTTCTAGAGTTCTCTTGAAAATATCTTTTTATTCTAGAATTACAATCTATGGTTAGGATTTATTTCTAGAATAATCTTGTGGATAGATAATGCCTAGAAGCCTAGATTTTTTTGGAGAGCATTTAATAAGTTAGTAGGTTAGAAGTTGTTGGCCATTTAAGTAGTAATTCTAGAGTAATCCTAAGCTCCCTATAAATACTTCTTGTAATAAGCATTTTAAGCTAGCCAAAAATTTGAGTGACCCAGCCTCCTCTCTAATTCACTCTTCCACCTTCTAATAAAGTGGTATCAGAGTCATGTTAGTTTAGAAAAAATTGTGTGTGTGAACAAAAAACAGAGAGGGTAAGTTGTGAGAAAAAGAGTGAGAAAGGACCAATTTTGATATAGTTTCATTTCAATATTCTTGTCTTACAAAGGATAACTATGAGAATTGGTGTCTTCGAATGAAAACCTTGCTAGGCTCACATGATGCATGGGAGATAGTAGAGAAGGGGTATGAGAAGCCACAAGATGAAGGAGCTTTGTCTCAAAATGCAAGAAATGAATTGGTGAAGAAAAGGAAGAAGGATCAGCAAGCCCTCACCATCATCCACCAATGTTTGGATGATTCAATGTTTGCAAAGGTGGCTGATGCAACTACCTCAAAAGAAGCTTGAGAAATCTTGCAAAAGTCTTTCCAAGGAGTAGAGAAGGTAAAGAAAGTAAGGCTTCAATCTCTAAGAATAAATTTTGAAGCAATGAAGATGAAGGAATCCGAATCAATTTCGGATTATCGCTCAAGACTCCAAATTTCGACTGTGTGGTGTGCTTTATTGAAGAATCGAAAATTTTGGAGGAGATGACTGTTGAACAACTAGAGGGATCCTTGCAAGACCATGAAGCTTAGATTAATAGAAGATGAGGTGAGGCATTGAAGCAAGCTCTCAAAGCCAAGGCCAATTTCAAGAAAGAGGAGATCATCAATGAGGTCGTGGACGAGGTCACGGACGTGGCCAAGGTGAAAGAGGAAGAGGTAGCTAAGACAATTTCAATGATAGGGCGAGAGATTTTCAATCAAGTTGAGGTCATGGAAGTACACTTTGTTGGAAGGTGAAGGAGTGAATTAGAGAGGAGAATGTGTCACTCAAATTTTTGGCTTGCCTAAAATGCTTGGTACAAAGGTATTTATAAGAAGCTTAATATTACTCTAAAACTACTACTTAAATGCCCAATAACTTCCTACCCTACTAACTTATTAAATGCTCTCAAGAAAAATCTAGTGCTCTAAACATTATTTATTCACAAGACTATTCTAGAAATAAATCCTAGCCATATATTGTAATTCTAGAATAAAGAGATATTTTTCAAGAGAACTCTATAAACTCTAGAGTTCAAATTATACTTTTAACACTTTCTCTTAATTTGAACTTTTCTTCTTCATCCCAATTCTTGATCTTAGTCTTTGAAAGTCTTCGAACTTGAGTGCCTTTATGAAAATATCCCCAACTGGACCTTGTATCTTCATGTACTACAATGCACTCCCATGAAATGATATCTTGTGTTTGTATGCTTACTTTGATCATGGTACACCGAATTCTTGGCAAGTGCTTGGGCATACTTCTTGTCAATGTAAATTTTCGTTGCTTCTTCTTGAATTTTGTGAAGTTCATGGAATTCTACATCCTTTAACGACCCCTAGATTATCACAACAAAATGGCATCGTGAAGAGGAAGAATGGAACAGTTCTTAACATGGCTTGAAACATGTTGAAGGCTAAGAATATGTCTAAGGGGTTTTGGGTTGAAACTGTCTCCTGTGTAATTTACATATCTAATCGCTCACCAACATCAAGCATTAAGGATCGCACGCCACTAGAATCATGAAACGGACACAAGCTTAACGTGAATCACTTAAAGAGTGTTTACGTGCATTGCTTACAAGCACACCCCGCAACAAGAGAGAAGCAAGTTTGATGATAGAAGTGTCAAACATGTCTTTGTTGGCTATGACACAAACTCAAAAGGCTATAAGTTGTACAATCCAAGCAATGACAAGTTAATAATGAGTCGCGATGGAGAATTTGATGAAGATGGAGCATAGAATTGGAAAAGAAAAGAAGAAAGCAACTATGACTTCATTCTATACTTTGTTGAGGAAGAAGACGCCATGGCACCAACACGAGATGTAACTCCGCCTCCTTCACCCACTCCCAATAATCAAGGTCAAGGTTCAAATGAAGGACCAAGAAGAATGATAAGTCTTGATGATCCTTATGATGAAACCAAAGAAGTAACTCTTGATTTGTATTGCCTCTTTGCCAACAATGAGTCATTAAGCTTTGAAGAAGCCACGAAAAATAAAACATGGAAACAAGCTACGGATGAGGAAATCAAGTCGATTGAGAAGAACGATACTTGAGAACTAACAAGTCTTCCCAAGGTTCATAAAGCCATAGGAGTCAAATGGGTTTACAAGGTGAGGAAAAATGCAAAAGGAGAAGTGGAAAGATACAAAGCAAGGCTCGTTGCAAAAGGCTATAAGCAAAGGTATGGCGGTGAGAAGAGATGTTTACCCCGATTGCTCACATGGAGACAATTTGACTGCTTATCTCAATGACAGCTCAAATGAAATGGAGAATCTATCAATTATATGTGAAGTTGGCATTCCTGAATGGTTATCTTGAAGAAGAAGTGTACATTGAACAACCACTTGAATATGTGGTCAAAGGGCATGAAGACCAAGTCTTGAAGTTGAAGAAGGAATTATATGGATTAAAGCAAGCAACAAGGACATGGAATAGTCACATTGACAAGTACTTTCAAGAACATGGATTTGTTCGTTGCCTTAATGAATATGCTCTCTGTGTGAAAGACTATGATAATGGAAATATATTGCTAGTTTTCCTTTATGTGGACAATCTCATCTTTACAGACAACAATCCAAGATTGCGGAAGATTTTAAGAAGGAGATGTCTCATGAGTTCGAGATGACCAACATAGGACTCATGTCCTACTATTTGGGGCTAGAAGTGAAGCAAATAGAGGAACGGAATTTTATCTCTCAAGAAGGATATGCAAAAGAAGTATTGAAAAAGTTCAAGATGCTTGATTACAACCTGTGAACACGCCCATGGAGTATGGGACGAAACTATCAAAGTTTGAAGAAGGAGAAAAGGAATATCCCACTTTATTCAAAAGCCTCGTGAGAAGTTTGAGGAAATTGACATGCATGAGGCTTGATATTGTTTATTCCGTTAGAGTAGTGAGTCGTTTCATGGAAGTTCATACAACTCACATGAAAGCAGCAAAAAGAATACTCCGGTTCTTGAAAGGTATGTTGGAGTATGTATTATTTTATACTT
Source organism: Erythroxylum carthagenense (assembly GCA_026413575.1). Taxonomy (NCBI): domain Eukaryota; kingdom Viridiplantae; phylum Streptophyta; class Magnoliopsida; order Malpighiales; family Erythroxylaceae; genus Erythroxylum; species Erythroxylum carthagenense. Next base: position 81,616,037 of record JANZLD010000236.1, read on the forward strand.
CCTCCAATAATTTCAAGCTTATAGGATATTGCTATAGCGACTTTATTGGAGATATTGATGACAGAAAGAGTACTATTAGATGACATTTTACATAGGTAATTGTGCAATTTCATGGAGTTCAATTGCATGTGAATCTGAGTACGTGACAACAACCTCTTCTACTTGTCATGTCATTTGGCTAAGGCGACTGTTAAAGGAACTTCACTTGACTCAAGAAGAAGCAACAGAGATTTACATTAAAAACAAGTTCGCCCAAATACTTGCCAAGAATCCAGTGTACCATAATCCAAGTAAGCATATAGACACAAGATATCATTTCATTATAGAGTGCATTGCAAGATACAAAGAGAAGCTCAAGTACGCGAAGACACAAGATCAAGTTGCGGATATTTTCACAAAGGCACTCAAGTTTGAAGACTTTCAAAGACTAAGATCAAGATTTGGGATGAAAATAAAATTTCAAATTAAGGGAGAGTTTTAAAAATATAATTTGTACTTTAGAGTTTCTAGAGTTCTCTTGAAAAATATCTTTTTATTCTAGAATTACAATGTATGGCTAGAATTTATTTCTAGAATAGTCTTGTGAATAGATAATATCTAGAGCACTAGCTTTTTCTGTAGAACATTTAATAAGTTAGTAGGTTAGAAAGTTGTTGGCATTTAAGTAGTAATTCTAGAGTAATCCTAAGCTCCCTATAAATACCCCTTGTACCAAGCATTTTAAGCAAACAAAAATTTGAGTGACACATTCTCCTCTCTAATTCACTCTTCCACCTTTCAACATTACATGTGAAATTCATTGAAAGCTTGCCTCACTGTTTTGTTAAGGGCGAAGTGCTTGCTGAATTCCCTATCAAACAAGCATCCAACAAGTCAAAGACATTGTTTTCTCTCCTGATATCGTATTGTTTAACATCATGAAACCACCATAATTGAGCAATATTATCCAATAATATTTAAACACCCGTCACCGAAATATAATATACAAACGTGAACATCAGAAGATTAGAACTTTAACCTAAACGATGAATACCTTTTGCTGCGTCGAGGCTTCACTGGCAATCTGTTCGACAAGTTCACATCTTGGCATAGTTGATGTCGCAGCCCGCACATGCAATAAATCTGGCAATTTAGCGGAAGGACTATATGGGCTGTTATGTTTGCAAGAGACCGAGTTGACTCGCGTGATTTCAGGCCGAGTTAGAGGCGTAAATCCAATTTTCGGCAAGTCAAATCGGGCAAGTCGATTTGGTGTGACGGTGGGCTTAAGGTGGAGTTTCATGGAGGTTGGAGAATAAGTATATAAAAGCCTCTCCATTGGCTTTCTCTGGAGAGGTTTTAGACGTAAAGATTCTACAGAGAAAGGAAAGAGGAATGGAGAAAGGTGTGGGGTTGGAGAAGATAAAGTTTTGGGTGTAGATTGAAGTTTTATTATTATATAACCTAACCCAAAACATGAAATGGGCACTTCCTCCCAAGACAAAAAATATTAACTAACTATTTTTTCAAAATTACAACGGCAATACAAACAGTTTTTTTCAAATAGAGAATTGTCGCTATTGATTGAATGAACACTTGTTAAATTTTTGGATTGATGCAATAATTTACAAATTATGCTAATCGGCTATTTCATACTAAGCAAATCCTATCTAATAGGCTCGATTGAAATAGCGTAAATAAAAAGATTCAAACATAGGACTTTTTGTCTTTATATTCTCTTATTCTACCAATTCGATCACCCGCTAAGAGCAACAAATATTTTACTAAAATGCAAGCTCAAGAAAGTTTAGTAGAATTCAACTTATCACTCATATAAAAAAATAAATAAAATAAAATAAAACACGTATTATACTAACTAATATTTTTTCAAAATTAATAGATTAAAATTGAGTTGACTAAAAAGTTCAAATATTAGACTTGTATTAGTCTACTAAATATGGGAAAAAACAAAATTTAATGAAATTATTTGGAGGCCCTTAAAAAAAATAAGTTTAGGCATAAAAATATATTTTTATAACCTAACCAAAAATATGAAATTGGAATTTCTCAATTGTAGACAAATTAATTAACTAATTATTTTTTCCTAATTTACAATCTTAAGATTTGGAAATACCTAATTATCAAACTTTTCCAAGCTCCACTTTATTATGAAATTTTGAATCGGATATAATGATGTTGATGACAACTAAGAGGCTTGTATTTGTCTATTGTTTATGGAAAAAAAGAAAAAACTTTAATGAATTTAGTTGGATGCACTTTGAAAAAAATAAGTCTTGGAATAAAAAATATATATTTCTTTTTGATGCACTAAGTGGCCAATAATGGTATGTTTACTTGTTTAGGACACTATTGTTGACTAACCCAGTGTTTGGTTACCGTCCGCAAGGGTGAGGACAGTGGACAAAGTCAAAAAAGTTCTGTCCAAAACATCGTTTGGTTGGTGTCTTCACGAATTTCTGTCCCGTCCGCAGTGGACACGGACAGAAAATTCCGTCCATTCCAAAAGTGCGGGACGGAGACGCATGTCCTTCGGACGCTTCGCCC
>JANZLD010000236.1:81635971-81650453 GCA_026413575.1 Erythroxylum carthagenense
TGTCCTGTCCACTGCAACCAAACATCTCACTGTCTTCAGTTCTTGTCCTGTTCCGTCCAACTCTGTCCTGTCTCATCATGTCTCTAACTGCTGCAGACACTAACCAAACGCAGGGTTACCTTCCCACTTAGCAACCATTATGTTGGAGATGAGACACTTGTCCCCCACTATAAGATTAAGTTGTTTTCCAGTTTGATGATGTAGTAAATTGAGTTTGAAATAAAGATAGGTTGAATTTATAAATATTAATTAAATTAAATTATTAATTTAATAAATATTAATTTAATTAATATTTTATTTTAGGTAAAATATATTCAAAATAAGTATATTCTAAATATTTTAACAATAAAAAATTAGAATTGTTATTTTTAATATTTAATTTATAAAAGAAAATATGAATAATAATAGTCGAGTCGGACTTGAGTTTGAACCTGAAATTTTAGGGTAGGTTTGAGGTTCTTGACTTGAACCTGAGTCAGATTGGACTTTAAGTTAGGTCTTGGTTAGATATTAAATTTCGAGTTTAAGCTTAAACTCAATCTAATTCGTTGTCACTCTTATTCTTTTTTTATTCACTAAAATCCGACTTAATGAGGTTTAGATAATACTAAATTTAATCTGGTTGAAGTTAAAATAATAATATAATTAATAAATAGGAGAAAGTTGGTCATTTGGTAATACAAGACCTAACCAATTGCATTAAATGCTCTTCATCTTATGAAACCTAACACTTGAAAATGCGCTAATCCACACTTTGGCACGTCAAAGCGCACATAAAGAGATTTCCACGCTTTGGCACATCAAAGCGAACCAAAACACAGAAAGCACCTTGTGCTTGCCCACAAGTCCACACATAGCCTCCTCGTGTGGGCTTGTGCCTCACACACGCCCAAGAAGAACTATGCGAACAAAAGCCATTCATTTAAGGCTCATTTGGCTCTTCTTCCACAAGCTAAGATTGCAAATCATTAAAAAATAATAATAATAAAGAAACTTGTAGCCGCTATTGTTAAGCGACCATTTCATCACAATAGCTTAAGCTGTTGTGTGAGGCCAACTCAATTGGTTTTATATATTCTCTAACACACCCCCTCAAGTGAAAGCTCTTTGGACTTGAAACTTGCACAGGTCTACTTTACCTTGTGCTTAATTTAATTAGAATAGGTGGGTAGTAGGATTCGAACTCATGACCATTTAGTCATTGAGACTCTGATATCATGTTAAGTGACCATTTCATCATAATAGCTTAAGCTGTTGTGTGAGGCCAACTCAATTGATTTTATATATTCTCTAACAGCTATCATTTGAATACATCCTAAGTAAATCTCTGGATTAATGCAATAACCTGTAAATCACACCAATCGAGTATTTCATACTAGAAAAACTTTATACGACAGATTCAATCAGAGAAGCCTAAGTAGAATAATTCGAACACAAAACTTTTTGCCCTCATGCTCTCCTACTCTATCAACTCAACCACCTCTTAAGAGGCTAATGCAATCTAAAATTGCAAAATTGTGTAAATTCTTTAATAATTATTTAATTTTTTGACAGTTGGTATATGAAATTGCTTAGTATATATTTCATCTTGAAAAAACATTAAGAATAAAAAATTATACGACAAATTACTAGTTTATTAAGTAAATTTAAGTTTAACAATTTATCTTGAGTCTTACTTAATTTAAAATTAATAAATAACAGTTAAGAATTTATAACTAAATTTACATGTAAATGTTTAAAAATTATTTAAGGTTAATTTAACTCTTCTACCACAAGCTAAAATCAATTCACATTTTAATCAAATTTGCAAATTGTGTCAATTCATTAAAAATAGTTATTTTTTGAGAATTGGTATATGAAATTGTTTAGTATATAAAACAATTGCAATTAAAAATAATGATAAGTCCCTGCTAAATTTAAGTCTAACAATTTAGTTTGACTTTGAGTTTACTCAATTATATTTATATTTGAGTTTTAAAATTCTAGAATTTCTAAAAATTCGTGGTAAGTGAAACACTTTAAATGTGTAATATGAAAATTTTTTTATTGAATTGTTTCCCTTTTAGATCATTCAAAATTGAGAAGCATGAAGCCACCAAAATTTCAACTCGAAAAGGCTCAAAACTTCATATCTAGGCTCGACTTAGCCTAATTTGGTTTGGATGGTTCAAAATTTGATCGAGTTCTATTAAATTTATCTTTTAATTTATAAAAATTAGATTCGAAATTCAAACCCAATCTAAAGAATGAACTTTTTTAAAGTTCAAACTTGATATAAAGTCTAATCAATTGAAACAAAACTTATTAACTTCTGGTCGGGTTAAATTGGGTCGGGCTAAGCAATTTTTTCTATTGCTATAACTAAACTAAAAAGGTTTCTAGTTCTACAATTTTGAAGTGATCTCCCAATTAAAGGCTGACAAATTGGGCTGCCTTGTGAAAAGCCTTATAGTTTAAACCTAGTTCAATGTTGAGCCAATTAATGTATATTAGGCCTTTTTTAAAAAGAGAAGATACTAGGTTGGGCTTCATCAAGAAAATAGGTCCCATCTCAATTATTGTTTTTTCTTAATGGTTTTATAATAGAAAATTTTCAATAATCAATTTTCAATCAATATTAAAAAATATCCTTAAAAATATACAATAAGCTACAAGCCTTAATCGTATGTTTTAAATAAATCACTTAAAAAATTAAATAAATAATCATTAAAATTATTTAAATTCTCACTTTAATTATTCAATTGGACCATTTGGGCATATTTAATTTAATATTTATTTATTTATTATTAATATATTTAAGAACAATAATGGGTCGAATTGAGTCTAAGCAGATTTTTTTTAAAATTATGGATTGATAAGAAACTCGATTGAATTTTGATTAAAAAATTATAAAGATGAACTAATTTTTTAACTTGAACTTAATTGATTCAAATTTTAATTAATTATTAATTTCATATCAGTTTGTTTTAAATATCATCTCTAAGCACTGTTTTCAAATTTGAACTATAAGTTAAACAAGTAAGATAACATATTTAAGATTTAAAAGGTTTGATCAGTATCATATTATTATAAAATTGGTTAAAAAATAAATAAAATTTTTAAATTTTAACATCATTAAAGAAGACTATCATTCTTTATTGAAAATTTTAAAATTTATTTTAAAAAGAGATTATTAAATAAAAATTAATTGGTTTATTTTATAAATTAATTGATAAACTTTATTAAACTAAATCAAATAAAAAAGTTTAAAATTAAATTATGAATGAATTAATTAAAAATTTTTCGTTATTAAACAGATCGAACTGGTTCAATTATTAAAATATTTTCCCTAAACATGTTCTCCTTATAATAATGCAAATGGATGGCTATAGTGAATTACTCTTTCTTGATTCCCCATAAAGACCATAACAAATGATACAGAGTCTCAATATCATCCAAACAAAAGAAGACCATTTTTGTAATTGACAAAAGTGATAATAGTGATCCGACGTGGCATCTTTGATAGGATGCCACGTCACCATTATCTTAACACCAAATGAAAGGTCAAAAAACTCCAATACAACCATTATCCATTAAAGTTCACATTTTCAAGAAAATAAAGCAATCAACTACTCACCAAACTATCTTAACAATTTGCATCCATTAATTTTAACCAATCAATGGGGGACAAAGTCAACTCTTTCAGAAAGACTTAGCTTACTTGGGTTGTGAACGTCCACACCGAATCATTAACTGCACTAACAGACATTTAAAGCGTCCAGCCTTCTTGAGCTTGAGCCACACTGAACGTTCGAGCTTGGACATTGTAGAGTGAGCTCTAGCTTCCATGGCAAAACCAGTTTCAATTGAGGTCTGGAACCCCAATGGCAAGTACAGGGTTGTTAGTACCAAACCCATGCCAGGAACTCGCTGGATCAATCTCTTGGTAGAGCAGGACTGTCGTGTTGAGGTATCTAAACTTGTTCTTCTTCTTCTTGATCTTCACAATAATTAGTTGATGTTCTTTTCATTTCTGTGAATTTGATGAAATACCCACTTCCTTTTTTTTTTTTTTTGATGTTTAGATATGTACCCAGCAAAAAACTATACTGTCCGTTGAGGATATCATCGCTTTGATTGGAGATAAGTGCGACGGAGTCATAGGCCAGGTAATTTATCTGTTAATAGGATCAAAGGTGGGTGTTAATATCTATATGGGAGTGAGTTTTTGGGATGTGTTTCAGTTGACAGAAGATTGGGGAGAGACTTTATTTGCAGCACTAAGCAGAGCAGGAGGCAAAGCTTTTAGTAACATGGCTGTTGGGTACAACAATGTTGATGTAAATGCTGCAAATAAGTATGGTGTTGCTGTTGGAAACACTCCTGTAAGTTTCAATTCTCAAGGAGCTTGCTTGTTTTGTATGACTGTAGTTTGTAGTCTTGTTGTTTTGAAGTGGTTGATGACTTCATGTGAATTCTTCATCCCATTGTATCAATGGACCCGCTAAAGGCCCGAAGCATAGAGTACTTATTATTGGCGATACAGATAGATATGTCTTTAGATCTTTATATTCATGGCCGATAGGTATTTGGTATGTATATCTATACCCATTACAGCTACTGGATCAATTACCTCTTGCTATATAAACTAGAAATATGCCTTCCCTTCCATGATAGTGTTTTGGTCCCTCTGGGTCTTAGAACATGTTAGGAAAATACTGCTTTCAATGTAGCAAAATAAATGGGTAGCTAATGATCTCTTGCAAATAAGTATTACGTTAATGAATTTCTGAATTGGTAATTGGTTAGGGAGTTCTTACAGAGACAACAGCAGAGCTAGCGGCTTCACTTTCTTTAGCAGCAGCTAGAAGAATAGTTGAAGCAGATGGGTTCATGAGGGCAGGTTTATACGATGGATGGCTTCCTAACTTGTACGGATAGTTGCTTATTGGATTATCTATTTGATTTCCATTGCTTTCTTTAATCCAATGCATAATTTGGATTTCGTGTTAAGTTCAGGTTTGTAGGAAACTTGCTCAAAGGACAGACAGTTGGGGTCATTGGAGCTGGTCGTATTGGATCGGCATACGCCAGAATGATGGTAAGCCTTTGTCAACTCAATTTCAAGTCAAATGCGTTATAGCTTCCTTGAGCTATTTAAATGTCTTCTATATCAGTAAAATTGGATTATCACGCTGCTCGAATGAGCAGATCAGTGAACTGTTTATAAATGACTAAAAAGATCAAAGTTACACGGTAGCTTTGGCAAGTGCAAATGAATTAAGTAATTCATAGCAGAAACTAATCTTGTCTTGCTTTTAAAAGGATGAATTTGTGAGAACTCCAGCTCAAAAACCAACTCTATTTCTTTTGATAAGAAGTTACGTGTAATTTTGCATTCCTATGAATTTAGTAGTATGAAAGAAGCAAGATGGTGAAGATGTAAAGAATGCTTGATCTTTAATTTTTCCGAACGATGATATAATGAATTCTTCTTGGTGTCTCATTGTTGCTCATCTAGTTCTCCTTAATGTGGTAGGAACGGGGGTTAAAGGGATGAAATAGCTTCTCTTCTGACATGTTTCCAAAATTTAAGGACTTCTGTTTTGAAACAACTTCAATGCTTCTACTCTGTCACAGGTTGAGGGTTTCAAAATGAATCTGATTTACTATGATCTTTACCAAGCCACTCGCCTAGAGAAGTTTGTCACAGGCAAGCCGCTCTGGATCTGTTAAAATTGACAAGTTCCAAAACAAACTTTGCTCAAAATAGCATGATTTATGTCACAGCTTATGGTCAATTCCTCAAAGCTAATGGTGAACAACCAGTTGCTTGGAGAAGAGCATCCTCCATGGACGAGGTTCTTCGTGAGGCAGATGTGGTGGGAATCTTTTACAGAACTTTTATCGGTTAGTTTCACTAATATTTGGTCCAAAGTAACAGGAGTGAATGATGATCTTTGTAGATAAGTCTGCACCCTATCTTGGATAAAACCACTTACCATTTGATCAACAAAGAAAGTCTTGCAACAATGAAGAAGGTACGAGTTTCGTAAATCAAAAGCTAAGAAGTTATTCAGTTCTTGGTGATCAGCAAACTGAACTCTATCTTTGTAGGAAGCTGTCCTCGTGAACTGCAGTCGTGGTCCAGTAATTGATGAGGTAGCTCTTGTGGAACATTTGAAACAAAATCCCATGTTTCGAGTAGGTCTTGATGTCTTCGAGGTAAAATTATCCCTCTACGATCTCTCCCTCTCAGAAATCAGAATCTATACAAAAATGTACGGAACTCCAAAGCTGCCCAAGTTAATCCATGATTTCTCTTTGATCTGTCTTTGTAATAGGATGAGCCATACATGAAACCTGGGCTTGCAGATATGAAGAATGCTGTAGTAGTACCTCACATTGCTTCTGCTTCCAAGGTAATATTAATGGAGATCCTATCTGATTAAACAAAGTCCGAAGACATTCAGACATTTCTGAAGTTGGCATTAACACTTTTGCATATATCATTTTTCATTCTTCTTCTAGTGGACTCGTGAAGGAATGGCAACTCTAGCTGCACTCAATGTCCTGGTACCATAACTTTCTGCAGAATGAACTGCTACACTGAATCTCTGTCAACTGCAATTCATTATCCTATCTTGATTCCTGATGAACTATGAAACATTACTCAACTGTTAGTCACTTGTTATGTCTGCTCATATAGGGAAAGATTAAGGGATACCCGATATGGGGAAATCCGAATCAAGTAGAACTGTTCTTGAACGAGAATGCTCCTCCTCCACCTGCAAGTCCAAGTATTGTGAATGCAAAAGCCTTAGGTGAAAAAATAAAAATCAGCTCTTGAAGTCCTTTATGATATAAAAAAAAGAACTTCTTGAACTTACTTGTTATGACCTTCTGGCAGGTTTACCAGTGTCAAAGTTATAAAAAAAGCTTTGGTGGGATCTTGTTGAAGCTTCTCTTGGACAAATCATATCAAATTAGAACAAGGAGTAACAGTATCATGCTCTTGTTTTGATTGTGTTGTAAGCACTGGTTTCAAACTCCTTTAAAGAGCTTATGCTTATATAATTATATCCCCCTTCATATCATTTGCAATGGGTTAGGTTAGCAATGGCAATAGCATTGGGGTGGGCTAAGTCAGGCCTGCCCGCCAAGGTTTGAGCCCGGCTCAAACAATAATGCCCTAGCTCGAGTTATACTCAAAATCCTATCAAGCTTGAGGTGCATAGTCTAAGTTTCAGTTTAAGCTCAATTAGTTTCGGATAGCCTAAAGCCCAGTTTGACCAAACTTGAGCTTGGTTCAATTATTTTTTAATTTAAAATTTTGAAATTATTTTATTTTACTGAAAACGAAATTATCTTTTTTGAAGCTTTTTAATTTTGGGTCAAACTTGAAACAAAAAAAAAATTTCGAGCTTGGTTTGAAACTGAATTAAATCAGTTCAGACCTGCGTTTAATTATCAAACCTAAGTCAGGTGGATCGTTTTAAATAAGTTTGAGTCTATTTAGAAACTTAATTAAATTGAAATTATTTGGACCGAATCAAAAAGATTAAAACCTGATTAAATTTTAAACATTTTTCAAAGTTTCTAAACTTTTTTGAAGTATAAGCAGAATTTACTTCCTAACTTTAAATCGAGATAAAAATACTAACTTTTTTCTTTCGCGTGCTTTTCTCTTACTTCTTTTTTAACAAAGAAAATCACGGTCACTATCATTTGGATACGTACCGAATAAACCTCCTAATTAACTTAATAGCTTATAAATCACGTTAATTGGATATTTCGCACTAGACAAGTCTTCTACGACAGAGTCTACGATAGGTCGACATGACCTTTTGACTCTATGCTCCTCTATTTCACCAATTCGACCAACCCTGAAGGACCGTTCTTACTTTCACTAATTCCTACTTATGAGTTTACACAAGAAGAGTGATTTAGGACCATAATTCACTTATACAAATACAATCATAAGCCAAACACAGCACACTGGTAATGATGGTCTTGAAAGCATACTAATTTTGCAAAGGAGTGACAAATATTATTTTTCAATTAAATGTTTTCTCATTTATAATAAGAAATTTATAAATATTTTTTAGATGTGGATTAAATAAAAGTTTAGATAAATTTAATATTTTTAAAAATATATATTTAAAATAAACTAATTATTAAATAAAAGGTTCAAAGTCAATTTATAAATTATAACTCTTGAAAATATTGAAAAGTTTATATTTTTTTAGTTTAACATTACCAATTAAAAGATAATATTTTATATGAAAAATTCAAGTTTATTATATAATAATTTAGAAATTACATAATCCGAAATTTATAATAAAAAATTTATGATAATTTTAAAACTCAATTTAATAGTGAACTAAAATTTCAATTTCACTCATAATTTTTGTTCAAATACATTCAATTAACTCAATTTTAACTCAATAACTTATAACTAATTAGTGTTGGCAATAGACTAATCGGAGCATTATGCTTGAGCTTGAGCCTACCTGAATCTTGATTAAGTTTAAAGCTTAATGCCTGAGTTTAAACTCGATCAGGCTTAAGTAATTCAAAATTTAGTTAAGCTTGCGTTGAATTAGAAAATTTTAATTATTTGATTTAAAATTTTGATAATGGCCTTAATTTATTTGAAATAATGTCGTTTTATTTGAAAATTTTGAATTTGGGGTTAAGTAATCTAAATAAAATATAGTTAAAATTAGTAAAAAAGTGTTTTTTATTTTTATGTTGTCAAATAATTTACTGTGTGAAGCTCTTTAAAAAAATTTTAATCAACAATCATACTGTTAACTAACCTTTTAGAAAAGTTTTTCTCAGAAAAGTTCTACCGATAAAAGTCCTACTGATATAAACCCATTCAAACAGTCACAAAAATGAAAAAAAAAACCTCAAAACTTGATCAACCAATCTCGTTACTTTTAGATCAAATCAAATTAGATCTGAACCAAAATGTTATCCCCAACTAACTGGTAGGCCATTTTTGTCATCTCTTAATGGTTTATTACTCGACAATCTAACCCCCACCAAAACGACGTGTCAACTACTCAATCCCTTTATAAGGTCACCCGTCATAATCACCCAACAGTCTAAACGATCTAGGGTTTGGGATTTCTATTCGGAGACACAATGTCGGACTCCAAGAAAATCATCCTCAAGTCGTCGGACGGCGAGACCTTCGAGATCGAGCAGTCGGTTGCCGTGGAGTCGCAGACGATCAAGCACATGATCGAGGACGGCTGCGCTGACAGCGAGATCCCGTTGCCCAACGTCACCGGAGCGATCCTCGCTAGGGTCATAGAGTACTGCAAGAAGCACGTTTACGCCGCAGTCGAGAAGGAGAAGGAGAAGGACTCGTCGTCGTCGGCATCAGCCTCCTCCGACGAGGCTCTCAAGACTTGGGACGCCGATTTTGTCAAAGTTGACCAGAATACGCTCTTCGATCTTATCCTTGTGCGTCCTTCCCTTAAATTGCTGGCTCTATTTTAAGATTTTCTTTAATTGGTTTGGGGATAATACTGATTCTGCAGGTGTATATATGATATTTGTTTCGTTATGTTGTGATGATTATTTCATAGTTGTGTGCAAATATTAGGTTTGAGCTAAAGATTTTTGGTGGGTTGATGGGAAAATTGCTATGACTTTCTTTACTTGGAGCTTTTGTAATGTTGTTCTATTGGTGGTGATCTTGTTGAGAGATTAGGGTTTGTAATGTTCTTCAGGCTGCAAACTATTTGAACATCAAGGGATTGCTGGATTTGACCTGCCAGACTGTGGCTGACATGATCAAAGGGAAGACTCCTGAAGAGATCCGTAAGACTTTCAATATCAAGAATGACTTCACCCCAGAAGAAGAAGAGGAGGTTCGTAGGGAGAACCAATGGGCATTTGAGTGATTGATGATGAAGATTATGATAATGATGTGATAATGTTCATAGTAGGATTGTTGATATGCGATTAAGGATGCTGTTTTTTGTCTAATCTCTTGTGGATTTTAATGAAAAATTCTTGCTGAATCTGTTCCTACTCATATAATTGAAGATTTGATGTTTTTGTTCCTCCCATTAAATTCCTCTCAAGTGTGTTTCTCATCAATTTCTTAACTGAAGCTGCTTGAAAATGTCACCTTTGATGATTGCAAAGCAATGTTTGGTCGGGCACCCAAAGCTTGAAGAGAATGATGGCTGGAAAGGAGTGCATATATGCATGTTTGACAAAGGCATCTACACCTTGAAGATTTACGTTTCGATATGTTAAACCAAACTGGTTGAATCGACACTTAGGTTCAGATCGATATAGGGCAAAAACAGGTTCGAACAGTCGAACAGAGTATCGGGCACACAGAGGATCTGATGCCGGAGCGACAATCTGGCTTGAGCGGCGGAGTACACAAACGTGTGGATGAGATTTAATATAACACGGTAAGAAATGGTTAATCGGATGGAAGATCTTTGGTTAGCTTAGATTTGAACCGTTGACTCTGAATTGATAAAGGTTAGGTAGGCTTGAGTTGTCTTGCTGAACGTAGTTTCTTATGATGCTTTATTGGCATTCTGATCGATTTGAGTTGGGCGACTCATTAGCTCAAATATGGCTTGAAATTCATTCAATTTGAACATCATGATTTTAGGTCGGGCTTAGTAAAAAATGTTTAACCCTAGTTAGGATATAAATGGAGCATGTCTTAGTTGAATAATTTATTTGAATTCTATAATTTATGAGTTATGACATGTTATTTTATCAAATCATTTATTTAAAACATGAAAATTACATTTATTCGATAATTTATAAAATGCTTGTTGATGGGTATTAAATTACGAATCCTAATAATTTAAGGATGTGCAATATGCTTAAATTTAGATCAAATTTTAAATTATTTTAAAATTCTAAACTCGACTCAAAATTTATTTAATTCTGATAGGACGAATTGACTTTATAGAACGAATTGACTTATTATTGAATCAATTAGGTGAACTAGATTAATACTCTTCAACCATTCCTACACATTTAGTGATCTTCATTTCTCCAATCTCGTTTCCTACCACTCTATATATCTCTTATATATGGATTTGGGTAGATGAGATTCTTCTTCATCTCCCTGCGAGTGAGGATGATAAGAATAAACAGGTAATCCTTCATTTCTATACATACTTATCTCTTAAATACTCTGTTTACAGAGTTCAATGGAGTCACTAATGGCTCAGTGGAGAAAGCTATCTATCTATTTGAGTTGAAATGTGAACAAAGCATTATATCAGTGAAAGTTCTGTAAAAGGTAATGGATAAACTGACACCATTTGCTACGTGTATGACTCTCAGTGAAGCTATTGGGATTAACTTATTGATAGCTTCTGTGTTATGAGTCTTTGAACAAATCCCAACTGTAAATTTCTTCTTTTGCACAGTGTGTTACATCAAGTGTTGCAGTGGATCGGAAAGTGCTTGTGTAAAGGACTGAATGATGTTAGCTTTCTTCCACTTTGAGTAGCAATCATCTTTGTCTGCTCCTTTTCTGTCTCCAATTTTCAGTTTTTTTTTGCAGAACCTACGAATTTAAGCCAAATCCAGAAATTAAAAATAGATGTTACACAAATAGAATCCGATACTTCATCATCAATCCCACATCACTCTTCATCACGTACCCCACTAGTCCACTCGTCTGTCTGATATGCTCTGAATCATACATCTATATATTTATAAGGTTATGTGGTCATGATCTGTGTAGGAAAAGCAGTCGATTTCCTTCCATTAATGCCTTCTGGTTGATGATAAGGGCAAGTTACAGAGTAATAGTTGTTAATGTGGAGGAAGGAAGAATTTGAAGGAACAAAAATCACAGGAAGGAGTAAAGGCAGGGTGGTTGGTTTCTCTTCTTTCGAGGACTTTGTGTAGCTGTGAGATCTCTTTTCTCAGTCTAATTTTTACTCTTTGGCTGATGGACATTGTCGGACAGAAGAATCCTCGTCATATGCTGTGCGAAATTGTCCTAAAGCGCGTAATCTGGAGCTCGCATTTTCTCTGTAAGAAGTCTCTCAGCATTTTTTTCAATCTAAACACGCAGGATTGGATAGCGTTCAACCTTCAAAAGCATCAGCTGGTGTTTGGCTTTGACTGGTTACTTATTTTTGGTGTCACGTATTGGTTCTTACGGTTCTGGAAGAACAAGACCCTCTTTAAAGAACATTTCTCTTGGCCGATTTCTCCTGCATACTATGTCCTGAAGTATGTCCACTAAATTAACTATGCTTCGATCTGGCAAGGGAGCCCAGATTTTGGCCATAGACCTCGATGCGAGCAACTAATTGACAGGTGTAAGTCTCTTCATGGTTGGGTGAGGTTAAATAGAGATGGGGCATGTAAAAACTCGCCTGCTCTAGCAATAGCTGGTGGTCTTATTCGTGATAGCTCCGGTGCTTGGCTGGGAAGCTTCGCACAAAATATTGACTAATGCTCTGCTGTATCTGCTGAACTTTGGGAAACTTGTTTTGGTCTCAATCTTACTTGAAATCTTGGATATCATTGAGTGGAGCTAGAAATGAACTCTCTAGTAGTGCTGAATATCCTGTCAGACTTCACTAAACGGACAAAGTCTCTCAGTCTCCTAATCATGGAGATTAACGAGTTGTTTGCTCGAAATTGAGTAGTGGTACCTCAACATACCTGTAGGGAGGGTAATAGATGTGCAAACTGGCTCACAAACTTTGCTGTATATTTTGAATTAGGGATTATTACTTTTGTTAACGCACTATATGGTACCTCTCTGTCCTTTTAGAGGATACGGCTAAGATCAGTTTTCCTACATTAGTCATGTAAGTTGTATCGTTGTTTAATCCCAATAAAAAAAATGTCATGACTTTAAGTGGTGATGTGTATTCTGCTGTTTTGTGTAGAATTCATAATGCAAACTGTTCAGGCGTTTGGAACATTCTTCTTTGTTTTGTTTCCTTATTGTTTGTTTATGTGTCTATGGAGATAGGGGAGGGAAGGTAAGATTGTAGATAGGAGATTGGACACTAGGCATCAGACCAAACCAGCTAGTCCAGCTATCACTTTGGACTCAAAAGGTGGAGCGCCCACCTTAGGCGTCCCCACACTCCGGCCCGACATTGTGTAAGGGAGGTAAATCACGATTTGATCCTAGTCAACTTCTCGAAAAGGCGGCCTAGTGTTCGGTGCGCATAAGGAATCACTACATTAGATGAGCTCCTATACTGTCGCTGCTGAAACTCAAACCTAAGACCTTAGACTCACTTTCCTTTCTAGTGACTAACTGAGCTACCCGTGCGGGCAAATCCAGGAACCATTGATCACAAACAAAGTGACGAAATCTCTTGTGATTGTTAGCAGCAGGAATGCCATGGCATTAAAGTTCTTTGTTTTTATAGTAATTATTATTGCTTGGAGTAGGTGTTGAAGATTCAGTCAGTGTCCATAGTACATGAATTTGTGAAGGGTTCATAAAAGTATTAGACAAAATATTAATGCTTGTTGTCTGAATGTCCAATAAGAACTGAATTTACCTGTATGGGGTGGACCAATTGGGGGTGGAATGTCCCCAGCTCTGAAAAGAGAAGTTTTGAGTTTTGATTAAAATTTTTTAGAAAAATTAATATTTTTAAAATTTTTTAAAAGAGCTCTTAATAATTTTTTATTTCATAAAGTTCATTTGTTGTACTTTTATTAAAATATAATGCTGAAATACAGGTAATATAAATATTATATTTGAATTAATTAAATGTTATTAATACAATCTAATTTAATTATCAATTTAACTTGACTCAAATTAATAATTTATTTTGGTTATTTTCAATTATGAGTTTAATTCGAATTTAATTAATTCAAATTAGATTTAAGAGTAGAGTTAAACCTTCTTTTAACAATATTTGATTGATTTATCCATGATGTATATATTTTATTGTTACTTTTAATGAAAGTTAAAAAGAATTTTCCAAAACTTAAAGATAATAAGATTTTTTTGAAAAATCTAAAGGTTAAAGAATTTTTTGAATTTTTTAAATTATAATTGGCATTTTTATCTTTGTACCCTTTAAAATATGATTATTGAATATCATGTATAGTTCTCTTTTAATTAGATAAATTATGTTCCGGAAATAATCATTTTATTTAAATAATTTAAAATTAAATAATAAATTCAAAATAGATAGACATTAATAAGTTAATCATAATTAAAAGTTTACTATTATAAAAAAAAACTAAAAGGCCGTTTGATTTTACTTCTATTTTTTAGTTTTCGTTTTCAATTTTTGTTTTCAATTTTTTTGTTTTTCTTCTGTTTAGTTGTTAATGTTAATATAAAGCTCTTTTTATTACTGATAATAATTACATTTTAGATAAAACGTAAAAATAAATTATTTTTTATTAAATAAATTTATTTAATCTCTTATATAATATTTATTAACAAATTATTAATAAAAATTTGTTATTTTAATAAAATAAATAATTTAAAAATTAAAAATTT
>JANZLD010000236.1:81650555-81667888 GCA_026413575.1 Erythroxylum carthagenense
TTATTTATAATTTTATTGATAATAAATTTAAATTTATTAAATATATAAATATAATGTTGAATTAAATTATTCAAATTTTATTAAAAATAAATAATTAAGAAACCAAAATCAAAAACAAAAAAATTAAAAACAAATAAAAAAATAAAAATAAACTCCCCCTAAAATTCCATCACTTGGGTCAGCACACCAAGAATTTCTCTTCTTTTGTAACTGGTAGAACTTTGTACTTCGAGTCAAAGTTTGAACCTTTTCATTCTTGCAGGTACTTCTAAGCTCTCTCATATATTAATGTATATTCATTGTCATGTTGTGAGTTTGTGACCAATCAACTGATGCTGCGTGGTCCTTTGTCTTAACCAAGACAACTCTTTCTAGGACGGAATTTATAAGTATATGCCTTCTCTACACTTGCCAATACCCTTTTCGTCTTCTTCTCCGTATTGAACAACAATCACTTTGTCTGCTATCTCCGCCGTTAAAATGGCAGAGTACCAACCACTGTTGGATATGGAGGAACAACCTCTGCCCAATAACAAGCTTCCACGTATCGCTTCCCTCGATGTCTTTCGTGGTCTCTGTGTTTTTGTGAGCTTCACAATCCTCCCTCTGTCTCTATTTCTCATCTATCTTACTTGTTTATATCTTGCTGATCATTCAAAAAGATCACTCCTTTACCACTCTTTTTTGTTTCTTTCATGGAAAGATTTGTGCTTGTTTATGTAACTATTGTTCTTGTTTTATTGTACTTCATTGACTTTCTGGGTTATTGCTTGTTACGCGAGAAATGGCTGCAAAGAACAAGTTGTTGATTAATTTGCAAGTTCAAGTATCAAACGTTTTCTAGTACCGGTTTGCCTCTTGTTGGAAGTTATTGGCAAGCTAAAGACTTTTCCAAGTGAATAATGGAAATTTAAAGCAACTGAATGCAGCGTAAAAAGTTCATACTTTGTTCTTCGGTTACTAATTTACACATTTTCTCCACTGTTTTTGTTTTCAGTTAATGATGTTGGTCGATTATGGTGGCTCAGTTTTTCCAATAATAGCTCATTCTCCTTGGAATGGTCTTCACTTGGCAGATATTGTGATGCCTTTCTTTCTCTTTATAGCTGGAGTCTCTGTTGCACTTGCTTACAAGGTATTGCTTCACTGACTTACCTTGTTTTCAATTGTTTAGAGGATATCTGTTTTTCTTTATCTGAATTGAAAGTATTGCTCTTCTATGCATTTTTCCAGAGAGTATCGAACAGAGTAAATTCCACATGGAAGGCAGTTCTTAGAGCAGTAAAACTTTTCCTCTTAGGTGTTCTTCTTCAAGGTATATTGCCATGACTTGAATTCCACACGTGAAAATTCATAATAGGATCTTATTTATAACTAGATTATGATAAACAATTAACTACTAATCATAGATCTAGTAGCTGTTGGTTTATTGAAAACCTGATGCAACCAATTGCAAGAACTAGAATATTGAGACTTATTTAGAATATACGTTTTGACAATATGTCGTTAAGAATTTGAAGATATCATGACAGACCTAAAGAGATCACTGGCTCATTATTTGTTAAATTCTGGATTTCATTATGTTAATGGTCCTTATGTTGGTGACTTACCAATCAAACCTTTTGCTTTGGTGTTATTAATACCATATATACCTATGTCCTCATTGAGGCTCATGTGTATGACCTATATTAATTATCAGGTGGCTATTTTCACGGAATAAATTCCTTGACATATGGTGTTGACATTGAAAAAATTCGTTGGCTAGGCATTTTACAGGTAATGTAAGTTAAGAACTGAATTTACTCACTACTTGCTGAACTTTTCTGCACGGCTAATAATGTGTATCTATCATACCATAAGTTTTCCATACACTACTAAATGAAGGTTTTGGCTTGTCTTCTTTCATTCAGAGAATAGCAATTGGGTATGTTGTTGCAGCTTTATGTGCAATTTGGTTTTCATGTCGAACAAAGAGTGAAACAGTTTTCCTCAGGATCTACTATTGGCAGTGGTAGGTTTTACGTGTTATCAATGCATTGCGCATTGTAAGTTTTGGTTTTACATGTTATCATTCAATTACACATTATAAGCTTTTGAACAATGTTAATGAATTCATGTTCCAAACAGTGAATGGATACTTAACACTTGCGGATCTAGATCCGAACAGTATTTATGTACGATTAGTAATTTTGATTTTGTGCTGATAATCATATTGCCATGTGGTCAATGCTTCAGGAAGAACTGATTTTGTACGCCTGTTGTCATTATTTCATCTTTTACACTTGCTAAAAGATCAATAAGGCTAAACAGTGTGTAACATACGATCATCATAGTGAATATGGCATTTCAAGCCTATTTGATTGACAAACAAAAGTTTCATTTTGCAGGTGTGTTGCAGGTGGACTGTCAGCCCTATACTTGGGTTTGTTGTATGGCATATATGTGCCAGATTGGCAGTTTGAGGTGTCCAGTCCGATCGACATGCTTGCAAAAAATTCAACTTATTCTTACAAGGTGAAGAATGCAAGATTTCTTCTGGTTTCATTTTCTTTGAAATTTTTTCTATTTTTTATTCAATAACATGCTTTTATTCATTCTGGAGGTTTAACATAGCATTGAAGGCAAAAATGTTGATCTGTCCATTGAATATGTTGGTACATATGTGGAGAGCAGTTGGTGATACATTTCAATTATGATCTCTTTATCTAAATTAGATTCCCTAAACGACCCTTCTATAGCTATCGTCTCGAAGCAGTGAAAGTTATACTCTTGTGTCTTGTACTATTCTCAATACGAGCTCTCAAAATCTGCATCTGTCTACCTTTTATTTTTCTCTGCAAGCAAGTTTACTGTGCACTATCTAATTGCTTCAGTTGCTAAATTAGTAATGTGATAAATAATGACCAAAGCAGATATATTTGTAAGCTTCTTTCTTGTAAACCCAGCTGTTGTGGATGCAAAAACTTTCCCCTACTTTAATGTTTTATGTACTGGACATAAGATTGGAAGTTTTTGGTTTCCCTTTCCTCTTTGTACGAGGTTATTGTCAAGTGCCAAACCTTTTTCTTGATATTTGATTTTACACTGCCTGTGTGATTCAGGTAAAATGTTCTGTAAGAGGAGATCTTGGACCTGCCTGTAATGCAGCTGGTATGATTGATCGCTACGCTCTTGGTATTGATCACCTATACGCAAAACCAGTTTACAAAAACCTTAAGGTAAGAGTTCAGTTTTTATTGTACTTGTGTTCATCGAATTTCCTTAAATAGATCTGTAACAAAGATATCCTTTTAATAGGAGTGCAATACCCCTAGTCCTTCAGATACTTCACCTCCATGGTGTCGTGCCCCGTTTGATCCTGAAGGCCTATTAAGGTGGTGAATCTGATAGTTCTATTTATCTGTTCTCTTTTTTTGTTTTTATATCTAAACACAAGCATCTTTGTTTAAGTGGAATTTATGGTTACCTGGTTTTGATATTGATGGGATTCCACAAAGTTGTTTTCATATGTTTCAAATGATGGTATGGTTCGTTTGCATTTCACAGCTCCTTAACAGCTGCAGTCACCTGCATAATTGGGCTCCAATATGGCCACATTCTTGCTCACATACAGGTTAGACATGTTCTTCATTCACTTCCTTCTCAGTACACTTTATCTTTGTTACACATTTTGTTAATCATATAACCAGAATCGTGTGTAGAGGAACTGTATTGATGAGTGACATTTGAATGATTTTGTGCAAGTCTCTTTAAATGCCTTGTTTACATATTTGGTTCCATTGATCTTTTACTTCAATATATTCTGTAAGCATCATCCATCCCATTCATTGATTGCTGAATTTGTTTGGTGTCGCTCAAAATCTTACAGGATCATAAGATACGCTTACGAAACTGGTCCCTAATCTCGGTTTCATTACTTGTACTCGGCCTAATCCTCTTCTTTGTAGGTATGCCTGTTCATTATGTTTTCCTTATCGAATATGTGGGATTTTTTTTAAAAAATCAAAGTGTCATTGGTGGATGATATTGATAAAATACTTAGCTGCATACACTTGCACAGAGATCTTGCATTCAATTATGAGATTATTCTCTTGAAAACTAGGTGTGAACTTGATGCTTGTTCTTGGTCAATGAGAAGCATTGATGTTTATATCTATTTACAGATCACTTGATATGGTGAATCATTGACTCCTTTTCAATGTTTTCTTCAGGCATCCCTGTAAATAAATCTCTCTACACAATCAGTTACATGCTGATCACTTCTGCTTCCTCAGGAATCACATTTTGTATCTTGTATTTGTTGGTGAGTGCCAAGTTTGAATAACCGTGTTAGAAGTATGCGATTATCAACCTACGAAGACTATTAGAGATAAAAGATTCCACCTTGCTATAATCATTCAAGTAAAGGGCATAAAACCCTGAAAATCGGTGATGAGGATGAACTTTTAGAAGATTGTTATATCACTGTAAATGCCTACATTTCAACCAAGTTTCAATGATCATGTCAAACAATGTAAAATTTCTCATAAGGTCTAATAAACATCCGACTTGTGTAGGCATAGGATGATTTTTCTCAACTCATTTTTCGGATTGATCTGCATTGAAAATCATTGTTGGTTTGACGTGCCTGTTTCAAATTGTGTCTATTACAGGTAGATGTATATGGTTACAGGCGGCTGACATATGTGTTGGAATGGATGGGAGTGCATGCTTTGAGTATTTTTATTGTTGTAACTTCAAACTTGGCTGTGATTGCAATCCAAGGATTCTATTGGAAAGCACCTGAAAATAACTTGGTAAGTGCTCGGGATTAGTACTCGCATTACCTTTAAATCGGAACTTATAACAGTTAATACCAACCATACTTGCTCTTGTTGCTTGATTGTTTACCAGATACACTGGATTGTTTCACGCTTCGTGCACTAATGATGTTTGGTCAGTTTTCTTGAACACATGCACTCTTTGTCCGAATGATCTGACTGCTTGAAACTGTTTTCATTCGATTCTGTTATCCTTGTTTTTTCAGTTTCAAGTGATTGAGCCAAAAGGGGTCGAACAGGTGATGTTTAGATGATTAGATCCATCATTCCTTCATTGAAGCTCAGTTCAAATTATGGCAAAACAAAGCTCCCTACTCAGAACCGACAAGAGAGACACTTAAATGTTAGTTCAGGTGACATCAAAGTTACACATTTGTTTATGTTCTGACTAAAAAGATGTTAACTTTAATCTATGGTTGTGAAACTTTGGGTACTGTACCTTATCGAGGCCGAAAAGGTACAAAATCATCTTGTACTGTATTAGATTGTATGGAAAAATTTTGGGGCTTTTTTTTTTTAAACGGAAGAATCCGCACCCGTTATCTTTTAGATGCGTATTGGATAAACCTCTGGATTTACGCAATAGCATGCAAATCACGCTAATTGGATACTCTGTATTAGATAAGCTTTATACAACAGGCTCGATCGAGAGAGTGTAGATAAAGGGAATTAAAGAGAGTAAGTTTTGACCTCATACTTTGTCACTCTATCAATTCGACCACCCTTTAAGGGAGCATTGAGGTTATATTGACTTTAAATAGAAATTATTAAGTTTGTAAACTAAGAAAATTTAAAGGGCAAAATCTGAAAAATTATGTTTTAAATATTTTCAAACATAAAAATACTTTTAAAAATAGTTATTATACCTAAAAATAAAATAATTTATATTAATTTTAATAAAAAAATTAAATACTATATGATTATATAAAAATGAGAATTATTTTATCATTAAAAAAATCTAAAACAATATGTAGTTTTGATTGGTATATATATTATATTTAAGGATAAAAATGGTATATTAGGCTTAGACTTAGAATTCTGTGTTCGAGCTCGAGCCCAAACATGAGTTTGATAGATCCGATTAAATTTTAAAAACGTTATCATTTTATATAAAATTTTTGAGTTTAGAGTCGGGTTGAGTTGGGCATTTAGAGCTTGAGTCTAGCTTGAAGTTCGATCAATTCAAGTCAAATATGTTAATTTTGGATTAGATCAGGCTAGATTGGACCTTTTTTTTCTTCCCTAATCATATTATATGATTACTATTACTTTTATATCTCATGGGTCTTAGCAAAGACAAATGTATTAAGTGTATTTCTTGAATAAAAGGGCTTCATTTTGTCCTAAGGCCATATTTTAAATTTAATTTGAACTTAAAATTCAATTAATTCAAATTAGATAATATATTTAACCTAATATTGTTAATAAAATTTAAAATCATATTATTTCATTACAAGCAATAAGGTCCTTGTGATACTTCTAATGAAGCATGGTAATTAGGCTTGATTTAACTCAAATTAATTAAACTCAGGTTTGAAGAGTTAGCTCTAGGCTTATTCCAAAACGACTTAGTGACATGAATATTCATTCAAAATGATGCAATTTGAGTAACTTACTCCAATTCAAACTAGGATTGATAATGGGTTGAACTCGCCTAGTTTGAGTTTCTTTAAGCTCGACTTCAAATTAAATTTCTATCTTTAGATTCTCCAGTTAAAGTTTGTTTAAGCCCGACTTTAAATTAAATTTCTATCTTTGAATTCGGGCTCGACTTGAAGCTCGATCAGGTTCAAGGCATCAAGTTTGAGCTTGAGCCCAATCAGACTTGGGCAATCTGAAACTCGATTAAGTTTGATTAAAATTATTTTTTATTTTTAAAATAAAAAACGACATTATTTTAGTTAAGCGATTTATTTATATGAAAAGTATGGACTTTGAGCTTCAAGTTGGGTCAGATAACTTGAGCTTGAATTCGGGTCAATTAGGGTCAAGTTCATTGACTTTGGATTGATCCAGATTGGGTTGAATTTGATTGAGTTATTTTTGCTATTATTAGTTTAAATTGATTTTCAGGTCAAATCAGTTCATGACTCTACCCGATCTATTATCATCCTTATTTATAATACCAAAATAATATGCTTAATTATTCAATATTTCTAATAATCCACGCAATTAGTCAACTAACTTCCATACAATCTCTAGTAATATATTAGTCTCATGTAATTTTTAAATATATAATGAAACAAAATAGGGTCCATGATGCATAATACAAGTCTACTCCCTTCACTTTGAAGGGAACACTCTCTGTGAAGAAACTGCAAGTCGTTTTCATAAAAAGGGATAGCAATTGATGAAAGAAGAATGGACTCTATATGGCAATTCGGGTTGATCCGATTTAAATCTATTCAAATTAGTTTAATTAAAATATTAAAAAATTACTTAAAATATAACTCGATTGGTCAAGTAAAATTCGAATTAAATTTAACCCAATTCAATTCGACTTGATTTTTTTTTCGTACAATTGAATTTAAAGATGAAATTTAAGTTCGAGCTTGTCTTAGCCTAGACTGAGTTATAGTCACTAATGTTAGATTCAGGTTGATCAAATTTAAGATCCGGCTCAGGTTATTCAAGCCTAAGTTGTTTAGGCTCGATAATTTTGTAATAAAAATTGTGTTATTTTTAATTTAAATTTTAAAAATTCAATTCAATTAAACCTGAGCCTCAAGAAAGAAGTCGGGCCAGGCTCCGATCTACAGGTCGGGCTCGGCCCAACCCATTGTCCTGTGGAAGCTTCTAGAACTTTGTAAAACACGTGTCAAATTTTAAGTGGTTGTGGAGACATGTAACCTAGTACACAAGGATTTGTAAGATAGAGATGAGCGGAAAGTGGAAGGTGTGGTGGGGGCCACTAAAAGAAATATGCCCGACCATCGAGCAAGATGCTCCTGCGTCTTTTTGTGACAGCTGGTGTCCACATGATTCAGTGGATCAATATTTCAATAGGCTTCTTATCACCCTCGGACCATTGTGGACCCTACATTATCTATATGATCTGCACCCTTTGTTAGAAAATATATTTTTAAATTTTTAAATTTTCTAATCTTATAATACCAAATAAAATTATTACAACAATTACTCGGTAAAAATCTTGCAGATATCTAATAAAGAGATTGTTTTCAAATGAACCACAAGACTAAATAAAATTATTAAAAAACATTAATTAAATATTTAAAATGTTAACTTATTATTAACTTCACCAATTAATATTATCTACATATTTATTTAATTTATATCAGTAGGGTTAATAATAAACTATATCTATAATAAATTAGGTTTTGAAATATTTAATTAACGAAGGATAGAGTCGAGGAGCATGAGGTCAAAAAGCTATATGTTTGATTCTTCTTACTTACACTCTATCGATCGAACTTATCGTACAAGGTTTATCTAGTATGGAGTATCTGATTGACGTGATTTGCAAGCTATCATATGAATCTGAAAGTTTACTCAATACGCATCCAAAGATAATGACTGTAGGTTCTTCCGTTTTAAAAAAAATCCAAAAAAATGTTTTCTAATTACATAATATTAACACTAAAGCTTCATCATTTACAAATTATGTTAATAAGTTCATACTCTCCACTTCTTTGGATTATAAACCTATCTTAAAAATATTTATAATATAATAATTTAAGGTTTTAATTGGAATTTATATATTTATTTAGTTTTGTTGTCTAATTTATCTTGAAATGTTACATTCTTATTTAAAAAATTTTAAGTAATACCAAATTCAAAATAATGAAGTCCATTAAATAAATAGAAAATTACAATAAAAAGTAATTTACTTTGATTCCAGTACAATAACAACTATTTAGTAAAAATTTAAAAATTTTGTTGATATGAGAAATCTCAATAGTACGTAGTCTTATCTCAAATTATCATAAAGATTGTTCCTAAATGACCGACGTTAAAAAAAAATTAGACTTAAAAAAAAGAATAATCAACAAATATGACCACTTGCACGGTAGGGACAAAAGGTTCTAGCCAGAGCAAAAAGTCATATTTGATTAATATTTTATTTCTACTAGTGAAAGAAATCTACTTGAAAAGAAGTGCAAATCTATTTATTATTAAAATAATTTTGGATTATTTTTTATTTTAATTTTGTGAGGATGGAATTATTGTTGGTTTTAATAATCTAGATTTTATATTAAATTTATATTAAAAATTAATTTTAAATAGTATTATTTTACTTAAAAATAAAACATTAAATTTAAATTAATTAATTTAATTTCTCCAATAATATTATTAAAATAATTAAATTCTAATACGATATATTTTTAAAATTATTAATAAATAGAAACTAATATAATATATAGTTAATCAATATATCAAAAGATAAATCTGAAAATTTTAGAATATAATAACTGAAATAAAAAGTTAAATCATAAAAATTCAATATAATTGATATAATATTTAAAAATTTTAAAAATTACTAATAAAAATTGAGTTTAAAATTCATAAAATTTGAGTGCACTAAGAATGATCTCCACGTATATATTTATGCAATACCCCATTCAAACATATTTTACTTTAAGATTAGGTATTCGAAATTAACATCAACTTAATTCGAGTTGTTTTAAGTAAAATGATGTTGTTTTAGTTATAGCTTAATCTGATTTAAGCAATCCTAAACTCGATTAAGTTCGAACGTAAACTCAAGCCACCAAAAGAAAGATCGGATCGAATCGGACCGGATTCATCATCGTTATTAATAAAGACTTAAACTTACCTTATCTTTTTTTTTGGTTGCCCAGGAGATATTTTAAGAAGGTCCCAATTATAGGAAGACACCTTTAAACCATCCACTCTTAAACTAATCCTTGCTCGAGCTGAGTAAGTCCCTTACGAGAGACAAAACTCTAGCTTCAAATTTTAAATAACTGCACATATAAAGACGGTTTAAACCTATGACCTAACGAAAGAAACTCTTACCAGCTCACCTCCACCTTAGGTTAAACTCCGCTTATCTTTATCTTAGTAGTTAAGTTTTGAAGAACTAATTACACTTTCCCATATAAAAAGTTGAGAAAAAGACAAGAAATGGCCGTTGGCACAGGCGTGGCTTTTGGAACTTCAAGATGATTAGCCCTCACATGCTCTTATCTGTACACTTAGGTCCCACACCTTCCACTTCCTCTCTAATCTGCTCTCGGCCCAGGTACAAGTCCAACTCCATTGTCCTATGCCTTTGTTATTCCTGTTTTACCCTTACCTTCAGCTTTGTCCACACATTGTATAGTCCTTCTCTTTAAAAGGACTCCAGCTTTGGCTAAGGTTACATGTACGCATCATTGAAGAGTGAAGCAGAGATTGAAGAGAACTTAAAGATCGTATCTTTTATCTCATTTTCCTTAAGGGTTTTGTGAGAGAATGTCTAAGGAAGTGAGTGAAGAGGGTCAAGCCCACCATGGAAAGGACTATGTTGATCCACCACCAGCACCACTTCTTGACATGGCTGAGCTCAAGGTCTGGTCTTTCTACAGAGCTTTAATAGCTGAGTTTATTGCTACTCTTCTCTTCCTTTACGTCACAGTAGCTACTGTGATCGGCCACAAGAAGCAAACTGGACCTTGTGATGGTGTTGGTTTGCTTGGTATTGCATGGGCTTTCGGTGGCATGATCTTTATACTTGTGTACTGCACTGCTGGTATCTCTGGTGAGAAGCAACTTCCATCTTTTTCAAGTTTCAACATTTTTCGCACGTACCCTTTTGTGAACTTTGTGTTTTCTTGTCTAGGAGTTCTTGTTCTTTTATGTATTCACTAGCTTTTAGCCGCCATGCACAGAAAGATGCGATCTTTTTTCTGCTGATGTGTTGTTTCTATTCAGATAATAATTTCACAGTTTAGATTTTAGTGCTCTGATGATGGGTTTTGGTTGTTTTTTGTATACAGGTGGTCATATTAATCCTGCGGTCACTTTTGGTCTGTTCTTAGCTAGGAAAATATCTCTGATCAGGGCAGTCTCTTACATGGTTGCTCAGTGTTTGGGTGCTATCTGTGGTGTTGGTTTGGTCAAGGCCTTTATGAAACATTACTATAACACTCTTGGAGGAGGTGCCAATTCTGTGAGTTCTGGTTACAGCAAGGGCACAGCTTTAGGAGCTGAGATTATTGGCACCTTTGTGCTGGTCTACACCGTTTTCTCAGCCACTGATCCTAAAAGAAGTGCTCGTGATTCTCATGTCCCTGTAAGTATACTGCCCCAAGCTTTCTGTTGTTTGCAAGAGTTAGCTGTACAAGTTTCTGAAACTTTTTTTCTTTTTACTTTATCAAGTAGTGATGTGTTTTCTGTGTTCTAGGTGTTGGCTCCATTACCTATAGGATTTGCCGTGTTCATGGTTCACTTGGCAACCATTCCCATCACAGGAACTGGCATTAACCCTGCAAGAAGCTTTGGAGCTGCTGTTATTTACAATAACGACAAAGTCTGGGATGACCATGTATGTTTTTAATTAAAACATCTAATCATCTGAGAGCACCTAAAACCATTCATTTATTACAGGACTTTCCAAGCTTTGGATTGTTTCAAGTTGCTGATAAATTTTTGTACTTTGGATATGACAGTGGATTTTCTGGGTTGGACCATTTGTTGGAGCACTTGCAGCAGCTGCATATCACCAATACATACTGAGAGCAGCAGCTATCAAGGCTTTGGGATCTTTCAGAAGCAGTGGCAGCAACTAAGAAACAAAATTGATCTTCATCTTCATCTTCCTTTTTCTGTTCTGCATTTTGTTTTTGTTTGTTTGTGTGTATGAAAGGATTATTATGATGAAAGTTCTTTTACTTCCTTTTTCTCATTAAAAATTTAATCTTTCATTGTTAGTTTGTCTGTATGTATAATTTCTGCAATTCAGTAGAGTCTTGATTTGATCTTTCTTAAAAGTCTCTTCATTCTCTCCTACTTTCTGAACAAAACCTGAAAAGCATCAACCTATTAATGTTACCTGAAGGAGCATCTGAGAGGAGTAAAGTAACTTAAAGCTTTTTTTCACCTATGTGGAAAAGTCTGGTTCATGGCCTGCTTTTGAGCTTTAGTTTAATCACTGTAACCTGTAACAATCACTTTAGTTAGAAAAAAAACAATGGAAACAAGGCCAAGCCAACTCAACATCACATGATAGGATTGGACCTCACATGGTGGGTAGTGGTCTTCTGGTCCCTACAATACAGTTAAACTTTGTCCTACATAAAGGAAAAGGAGCAATCACTCACTGATTCTTCTTTTTCCTGATATATTCTATTAAATTTTAAACCCGAAAAAGGAATGGATAAATAGGAATCATCAATCATAGTTAGCCTCGTTCTTCTGATAGAAGCTATAGATGCTCACTCCTGAAACGTGTCTATCTCTTTGAGCCAGGTCAGGAAAAGGAAATGGTGGTCCAGAAGTGAGAGGTCGAGAGCTTAAAGCTGAAACACAACCTGGAAATAGGACCACCAGGCAAGCTCAGAGATTAAGAGTGAGTCCATAAATGTCCGCCTCAGGTTTTTGACCTTGAAACTTGCCAGCAAGCCATTATCTCATGTTTTAAACCCAGATGAAAATTTTCACGAGAAATTCACAGCTGCTACCATTTCGGGTTCGATACATACTAAATAAATTATTAGATACACGTAATTCCAACTAAGACTTGAAGTACCATATTTCAGATATTTGAAAGTACAGCAAAGTTGTGATAACTTCCTCACATTCAGGGGCTGATATGTATGATGATAACTCTGCTTTTCAAGTACTTACTTTGATGGTTGTCAAGCAAAGCAAAGGTAAAGTCTTTGGCTACTGTATTTTACATCTAGTTGTTCAAACCAAGCTCCTGCTTCATAGGACCCCACCTGAATTACAAACAAAGAGAAAAGTTAAGCATCCAACTTTAACATTTCAATCCCAAGCATGAAACTTTCAGAAACTAAAATCAATTGCATATTAAAAGTATATCCCTTTAGGGATCCCTTGAAATGGTAAGGGCATACGCTCTTCAAAGAAATTATTGCACTGCAGGTATTGAGTTCTAATCCCTGAACATTTCCGAAACTCAACGATTTCGTTAGTTGACTGATAAATTTATTCAGAAACACAATCGAATGATGCTGGTGGGTTCTTCACCTTTTACTGGAGAGGAGAAAGACTGTACTATCATCATCATCTTCAGAATTTTCTTCAAAACATCTTCCAGCTCTTCTTCTTTGTCAGAATCGTGGACAAATGGAGTGGCTATTGCATTCTTAACTTCCATATATCTGACAAAGACTAGATGGACTGTACCAAGGATTATCATACGGAACATTTCATTACACTGTTGGAGCAGAATCCTACAGGTTTTTACAAGCCACTCTAATCAAGAAAGAGAAGATCTTTGGGAATGTAATCTTAAGCTTGAGGCAACTAGCCAAGAATCCACAGAAATTATCATCTCCTGGGAGCTAATGAACAGAGGAAAAAGTACCTGATTCTTATATACCCACTCGTGTCTGAGCTTCAGCAATTTTCCCTGAAGCAATACTCAGTACTCTCCTTTCTCCAGCCAACTAGACTTCAATTTGAGCTGGCTCCCTCCTATTAATTGGAGGTAGTGTTGAGATAACAAAAAGTTGTAACTAGATTATACATAGGCTATAAACAGATAATATAGAATAAGTTTGAAATCTCTTAAATTAAGGAACTACATTAGACAACTTTAGATAATTTAAATTCCTATTTGTGATGTCCTATATAATGCTGTATACTTCCTATTCAATATATGAGAACGTATGAAAATTCTTTCCCACATCATATCAGAGGGCTTCCTTTTTTGGGATTTGTCCTTTTAGGTGCACTACTGAAATCTTTGTTTTTTTTTGTTCTTCTCTTGTGTGTTCCAACCTTCATCACTGCATTCCTCCTTAACTCTCTTGTGTGATTCTCATTAGGATAGCCTTAATTGCTGCAATATCTTCTTCTTAATTCTGTCAACCTCTCAAACCATGGACAGGTCAATCTTATTAGCAAAAACTAATCATCAAGACAAAAGAAATAGTGATCTATCTAAGCATTTTGGTAGAGAAAACTAGGGGAAGGAGAATAAAGATAACCTCTGGTGCACCCCCTGCAAGAAACCGAGACATAAAGGAAACATGTTGGAAAATATATGGTAAACCACCAAGTCGAGAATGGGGAAACAGTGGGGGACAACAGAGGTCCCAAGCACATAGGGTGGATTAACCCAAAGTTGAGGAAAATTAAGGAACGATAGAATTAAATAGTGAAGAAATTGAGAAGCTGAGAAGCTTGTTAGGGACTATTGAAAAACCTTCTAAGACTTATTCTTGGGCCCTTTCAGGTAAATCTTTACTCCCTATTCGCATGAATGCCTCAAAAAATCTTTATATCAATTCTTGGATAATAGACTCGGGTGCCACAGATCATATGACACCCACATCTCAACTCTTTCACACTTACTCCCATACCGAAGTAACAAAAAGATTGTAATGACCGATGGCTTTCTATTTACTATTGCAAAATTGTCGGCTAGCCTAATTTCTATATTTTGAAAAGGGTTTTTCATACTCACCTATTCAAAAGGGATACAAGTGTTACAATCCGTCATTTAGGAAATATTATATCTCTACACATGTCATCTTAACAAAAAATACATCTTTTTTCTTTAATTCCTCTCTTCAGAGGGAGATTTCAATGATGGAAGATAGCACTTATGAGTCATTCAAATCACTTAAAACCTTTGACCTTCCTCCTACTGTAGCTCTTATTGTTGAAACAATCGAGTCCTCTGAATCAATTACATCTGAGTTCCCCAATTCTACTACTGAACCTATGTCATTACATGTCTCAACCAGCGTTACTCAGGTATGATCAAGGAAAAAAGTCATTTCAGAACTGACATAGGTTCAAGAACCCAACTCAGACTCTGGAAATGAAATCATGATAAGATCTGACTCACTTTTACACACACAATGTTTTGAACCTATTGCTGTTAGGAAAGGAACTAAATAATGTACTAAACGACCAATTTATCCTCTATTTCACTATGTTTCTCGCGCCTGTCACCAACTTACCAAAACTTCATTGTATTAGAAAGAATAGAACATGGGAGATTGTTGATAAACCGAAAGGAAAAAACATTGTTGACTGTAAGTGGATTTTCACACTTGAATATAAGGCTAATTGATCTCTTAAGAGATATAAAGCAAGATTGTTGGCCAAAGAGTACACTCAGATATATAGTATTGATTGTTAAGAGCCTTTTGCCCCAATTGTAACGATGAATACTGTGAGAATTTTGTTATCATTGGCTGCTCACTTTAATTGGTAGCTCCTACAATATGATGTTAAGAATGCATTTTTCCATGAAAACTTAAATGAAGAAATCTATATGAACATCCGACCAAGATTTGAGGGAAACACAGGTAATAAAGTTTGCAAGCTAAGGAAAGCCCTTTATGAGTTAAAACAATCTCCTAAAATTTGGTTTGGGAGGTTTGCAAAAGTTGTGAGGGAGTCTGGATATAAACAAAACCAGGGTAATCACACTATTTTCATTAAACATTTGACTACAGGGGGAGTTACTACACTTCTAGTCTATGTGGATGACGTCATAGTGACCGGAAATGATGAGAGAGAAAAGCATAAATTGAAGCAGAGATTAGTAAAAGAGTTTGAGATAAAAGAACTTAGAAAACTAAGGTACTTCCTTAGTATTGGGGTGGCATATTCCATATAAGGGAATTTTATATCTCAACATAAATATGTGACTGATTTGTTAGTAAAAACAGGAAAGATTGAATGTAAGTCAATCTTTACACCAATGGATCTAAACTGCAAGTTGGGAGAAGCTAAAGAACAACCAGTTGTTGATAAAATGATGTATCAAAGGCTGGTTGGTAGACTCATATATCTTGCTCACACTCAACCAGACATAGCATACTCGGTAAGCATAATTAGTTAATTCATGCATGATCCACAACAGCCTCATCTTTGAGTTGCTTATAGGGTGTTACATTACTTGAAAGGCAATTTGGGAAAAGGAATTTTGTTCAAGAAAAACAATATTCTTGCTCTATAAGCTTACATCGATGCTGGCTATGCAGGTTCTATAGTGAATAGAAGATTGACTACATGGTGCTGTACATTTCTTAGAGGAAATTTGATAACGTGGAGAAGCAAGAAGCAGAATATGATGGCAAAGTTATCTACAGAATCAAAATTTAGGGTTAGTACTCAAGGATTGTGTGAACTACTCTGATTGAAGATTATTTTAAATGATTTGAGAGTCAAATGGGATAGTCCTATGAACCTTTATTGTGACAATAAGTCAGCTATCAATATTATTCATAATCTTATACAATACGATAGGACAAAGCATATTAAGATTGATACATATTTCATTAAAGAAAATTTGAAAGAAGGGTTAGTGTGCATGTTTTATGTTCCATCAAAACATCATGTTTTAACAAAAGGGTTGATCAGTTAGAGTTTTCATGATCTTGTATACAAGTTAGGAATGGAAGACATCTATTCTTCAACTCGAGGGGAAGTGTTGAGATGTTAAACAGTTGTAAATAAATTAAAATTAAGGGATTACATTAGATAACTTTAAATGATTTTTCAAATTTAAATTTCTACTTGTAACGTCATATATATATATATATATATATATATATATTCGCATACTTCCTATTCTGATAGTTGTAGCTCTTTCAAGCTATTCTCACATACCTTAAATGCATAAACCTAAAAGATGCAAAACTTTTCATCTCAACAAGTCAACATCAACATCCAAACATGTCTTAGTTATCACGAACTTCCCAGTTTTCAGGAAACAAGGATGACACTAACATAAAGATACTAAATTGGCCGACGTGGAAAAAGGTTCATAGAAGGCCTTTCTTGATTCGACCAAAAAAAAAAAGGCCCTTTGTGCAATACAATGAGACAACAAGAAACCAAAGAGAGAAAAGAAGTGATATGTCACAGGAAACGACTCTTCCTCTTCTCTACACCGTTTCTCCCAAATCGTTCAATACCGTCTTCTCCCAACCAAACTCGCACTGGTCAGACGTTCGTGGCGGCTGAGGTTAGTTTCCTCTCCATTTGTTCTTCCGTATGCCTCCCTGCATTTGTCCTTCTCCCAACGCTCCTCGCTCTCGTCTCTTCTCATTCTGGATCTGGGTTCGATTGGGAAGATCCGAAGTTTGCCCTCTTGTTTTTTTTTTGTTTTGTCTTTGTTCGGTGGATCTGGTTTCGTGATTTGGAACATTGATTCGCATTCTTCTGTCTTCTTTTTCCTGAGAAGGCTTTGATTGCGAGATTGAAAGATCTGAAATTTCTTTTCCTTTCTGTTTGACGTGTCATAGTTCAGATCTGATGCTTGTTTAATTTCTGTTCAGGTGGATCAACAAGTGATAACTACAAAAGCATTTGAAAAGGATAGCATATCAGGTTAGTCAT
>JANZLD010000236.1:81702502-81756993 GCA_026413575.1 Erythroxylum carthagenense
CTGTTTTTGCCTCTGCAATATGCTTTATATCATTGCCATCTTAGTGACTTTCAAAGTTTATTTCTCATGTTATATGACTTGCTATAATGATCTGCCTGTAATTACTTAGGCTATGGTTGATGCTGCTAAAGAAGTTGGAGCTGATGCTGTCTCTCATGGCTGCACAGGCAAAGGAAATGACCAGGCATGTACAACTATCAATCTATGCATAAATGTTCTAGTTATCAATTTACTTCTCTTTTGACACAACCTTTCCTTTTTCGATTTTTGCATCCAGGTTCGATTTGAACTCACATTTTTTGCTCTAAATCCTGAGCTACAAGTCGTGGCTCCCTGGAGGGAATGGGATATTACTGGAAGAGAAGATGCTATTGAATATGCAAAGAAGCATAATGTGCCAGTCCCAGTGACTAAGAAGTCTATATATAGCAGAGACAGGAACTTGTGGCACCTTAGTCATGAGGTATTATTTGCTTCTTATATGAATAGGAATAAGGTGTGATTGTTTTTAGTTTCATCTTATTTGCTTATCTTCCCTCTTGCTGCTGAATGAAATTGCAACATTTAGGGTGACATTTTGGAAGATCCGGCAAATGAGCCTAAGAAAGATATGTACATGATGACAGTAGATCCAGAAGATGCACCTACCCAACCAGAGTAGTTATCATACTCGAACTTTGTCTTTGTAATTTTCTCTTCCATTGCTGAATCTTCTTTCCTTGTAGATATGTCGAGATAGGCATAGTTTCGGGGCTTCCAGTCTCAGTAAATGGGAAGAAACTGTCCCCTGCATCCTTGCTCTCTGAACTCAATGAGATTGGTGGAAGGCATGGAATTGGCCGTATTGATATGGTTGAAAACCGACTTGTTGGTATGAAAAGCCGTGGCGTTTATGAAACTCCTGGAGGGACCATCCTGTTTGCCGCTGTTCGTGAACTGGAGTCTTTGACACTTGACAGAGAAACAATGCAAGTTAAAGATTCTCTGGCTCTTAAATATGCAGAGCTTGTTTATGCAGGCAGGTGGTTTGATCCTCTACGTGAATCAATGGATGCATTCATGGAGAAGATAACAGCAACAACAACTGGTTCAGTAACCCTGAAATTATACAAGGGTTCTTTGTCTGTAACAGGAAGGACCAGTCCCTATAGTCTATACAGGGAAGATATTTCATCATTTGAGAGTGGGCAGATATATAATCAGGCTGATGCTGCTGGATTTATAAGGCTTTATGGTCTTCCAATGAGGGTCAGGTCAATGTTAGAGAATGGGATGTAATTATAGTCTACGAGTTTGATGTTGAGGACTTTTTGTGTTTCATCGCATCTGCTTTATGTTGTAGTTTAGACCTGCTGTCTAGGTTTTGAACTTGGTACAATAAATTTATAAAATTTAACTTTATGGTTTAATATATTCTATTAATTTTGCATTGTTAAACCAGGCATTGAAGTATTACTGATCTCTTCAAGTCAATATTCCCTGACTGTCAAGCTTATTGGACTTGAGCAAATTTGAGCTTGATTTAAGTCGAATGTCAGATATTTAAAAAGATTAAATTTGTTTGCTAGATAGAGTTTTCATTTTTGGTAAAATTCTATTTGAAACTATATGTAATGAATCTGAGCCTAGTTTGACAGAGCTTGATTCGACCTATTGCTTAGATCTGTTGCCAAGCTTGGTTTGTACCTATTGCCAAGCTTAATTGATGCCAAGAACTGTGAAGATGAACTGCTTATCAGCAGATATAAGAGCGCAAGTTGTAACTAAAATGTCTTCCATTGCAACTTAGGGATCATTACATTTAATATCCATCAGTTCTAAGATTTAAGATGGAAAGAAGCCTTTACATTTGGCATTTTCTCATTATCCTGGAGTCACCAAAATGTAAACATACAGGCCTTGATTTCAAATGCAATGATAAATTATGCAGCAAATTCAAGAAACAATGTAAAGATTACACTAGAAATGAAAGTTATGCCTCTAAAAGAAGGCTCAGTTAATTTAGCAGTGACAACCTGTTGATGACGAGTTATCAAAACACACATTCGGAATTGGATGGCATTTTCATGGTGAAAGGAAATATCTTTAGCAAAAGATTGATCAGAACTCATCATCGTCCTCTTCAGCGATGTGCTTTGCAAGCTCTTGCTCCTGCTGCTGTCTCTCTCGCCTCTTCTCAGCACTTTCCTTCTCCTTGTGGGAATTTGGTGGGAACCTAAGTGCACGTACAGCCTCGTTGTGCATGTTGAGGCAGAATGCAATCCGTGAGTTAAAGGCAAGCTGCGGCTCGTTTGTGGAATATATGTCCCCCGTCTCCTTAGATACCATCCAACCATTTGCATGATCCAAAGTCGCATCAATCGCACCATCCCTTATGGCCTTTGCTACAATACTCTCAGCATCTTCCACGGGATTTGCAGAGTCCAACCTCAACTTCTTGGTGACATCAGCCAGTGAAATGCGAGAATAAGAGATGCTGATGTTGCGGAGACCAGTCCTTATGACATTGTGGCGCAGTCGGACAATTAGATTATGTGTCCTGTCTTGACTAAAAGTAGTGGAGAACTTTTCAGCAACGGATTTAAAGAGCTCCAAGTCTCCTATTCTGACAGCCTGAAATAACAAACATTTGAGCATATCGAAACCAGCAGTAACGCCCAAGCCTCAGATGCAAGCTACCAACATATCAGAAGTAAATATAAGAGCAAAAAAGCATCTACTCCAACAAGCTTGACATTGAATCCTCATTTGTAATTAATCAGCATGCTATCACAGGCACAATAATCTAGGAATTAAAGTGCTCGCTCTTTTTTTAGTCATTGATAAATGCCGTTGCAGTCTCTATTCCAGGAGTATATACGGAAATCAGAAATTGAATTTGATCAATATAGACTCACATTTGTAAGCTCAAAGTAGGGCCTCAAAGCATTCACCATGCCCTTTTGCATAAAAACAGTCCTCTCAGGGATTTCTCCAAGTAATAATCTTACAATAATTGCCCACTTGTTACATTGAACTCGAAAACCAAGGGCTGCAACAGGGGCTTTCCGAGCAGCTTGGAGGAGGGATTCTTTGGCATCCGTATATTCCAATTGAATAGTTCTAATTTTTCCCAGGTAAAATAGATACCGACAAAACTGCAAGAAAAAGTAGTCATTGTTTGAAGTTTTTTGAGATGCCAGCTTATTAAATATCTTTTGCAATATGTCAGATCATTGCACATAAATCTCATAACTTTTCACAATTTTACAAATCATTTACAACTGTCACATTTTTCAACCAAAGAGATACAGAAGGGAGACAAGATTCAATATGTTCACAAATAAGCATCCTAAGACAGGACAACCTTAATATATTCAAACATTCAGAATATTAATGCAGCAGAAATAAATGATGTCAACATCCATAAAGCAACTCTAAGCCTACAATTTAAGAAAGGAGAAAAAGGTCAATGCCAATAAGCGAATGTAAGCCCCCAAGAATTTTTTTAAGATGGAGTGTTGAAGAGCAATTTTGGTATAGAAATTTAGTGCAAAAAAAACTGGTCACCATATAGATACACGATAACTTTCATAAGCAAAAGTATGCTGCATGCAAGACTATATTTTCTTATAGTCAAAAAGTGAAAACTTGCCTGTTGGTTTGAATGAGCTTCAAACCTTGGGGCCTTTGATCTCAGCTTCTCTGCCTGATCATACAAATTGTAATGCAGGTAATTGCGAAGCAACAGGTTAAGAAGTGTTTCCTGCACCAAAAAGTTATTCAATTATGAGATTTCAACAACATTTCAAGAATAAAATTTATGACTAAAGATGTACCTGACCCAGCTCATCATGACGCAATGTTGCAATCCGGTGAAGAGCAAGGAGGTTACTGTTAATGAAATAATTTTAAGGATTAGATTAACAATTCAGGACAACAAGCAAGGTATCAAAACATGTACGTGCTTCTCCACAAGGTTTTAAGCACTTACTAGCACAGAATAGAAGAAATAAGTAAAAAGCTTTCCACTCAAACAAGAACACTCTTCTACCATATATGAGACATGTTAAATTCAAAGGAATGTAGGAAAACCAACCCTCTAATCTCAGCAAGATCCCCGGTGAGTTCATAGCTAAGAGAGTAATAGAAGTAGAGCCTTGATGCCAGAATGTCAACAGTTCTCCGATTCATGTTTTTCACCCGGTTAATGCTTGCAGATGAACAAGCTTTTGCCTGCATACAAATTGAATACCAGTTGACTTAGATCTCAGAGATCAAAGAGCAGTATAACTATTTAACATTCATGCTGTATACCTCATTGTATTTCTTCTGGTCAATCAGAAATATAAGCACCAGTAAGTAGCAGTATATCTCAAGCTCTGGTAAGTGGTGTTTTGAAGGAGCTTGCGCGGCCGATGTAGCAGTATCAACCTCCATCTCATGATCATCTTCCTGTCATTAACATTAAACAGCCAATCTGCTAATCATTCACTATAAAAACCAGCAAAATTGACTCCAAACTCCTAACTGGGCAGGAATGTAATTAACCTCAAAGCAATGATTAATCCAATTATCTTTCAACTAAACCCTAACAAGAAATATTCTTCTACATCGGCATTTAGTTAATCCAAACTCTTCAATCCACAATTGACACAAACAAGTTTCACAAATCCCGAAAGCTTGAAATTTTACCTTGGGAAGATACGAGGAAAGTCGACTATGCGAGTCGGATCCGGGAGTGAGCGCGAAATTGATGAAGGAAGCAAGCACAGGAGCTTTGAGCTTCCGCCTCAGAGCCATTGTCAATCGAACGGCGCGTACTATCCGGCGCACCTCACGCGCGTACGCCCCGGTCTCGATCAGAGACGCAATCTCCTTCAAATCTACTCAAAAAAAAAACCGAAAACACAACAAATTACAACAGTTGCGGACAAAATCAAATCGACACAATTAGGGTTGTGATCAGTCAGTGGATAGATTACGGTGGAGGGTGGAGTGGGAGGAAGAGACGACAGCAGAGTTGGAGGGAGCCGGGAGCTCCTTCATCTCGACGTCCTGAGTCATCGTCGCCGGCCGGAGCTAATT
The DNA here is from genome assembly GCA_026413575.1 of Erythroxylum carthagenense. NCBI lineage: Eukaryota > Viridiplantae > Streptophyta > Magnoliopsida > Malpighiales > Erythroxylaceae > Erythroxylum > Erythroxylum carthagenense. The sequence goes on from JANZLD010000236.1 coordinate 81,707,570, forward strand.
GAATCGATATCGTAATCGGAAGGCGGTGGAGAGTGGAATCGGGTCGTTAGATTTGGGGAAAGTCCGATTCGGTGGGGGTTTTAAGGAGGGATTTCTTTTACTACAAGTCTGGACTAACCAGTGAGCGACGACGTCGTATCTTAGTGTGGCTGCAATACTGTGCGCCTTATATGCCACAATACCTTTGCTCTATGCTGGGCTAGGCCCATTTTGAGGTCCATATTATATGATAATATCAAAATAATAAAAATTTGGTATTTAAAATTTTTAATATTTTAAGGAATTAGTTATTCTTTTAAGTGAAAATTCTTGAATTCAACTCGAATTAATATATTCAAACACAAGTTTAAATAAAAATATTTAAATTAATACCATTTTCAATTTTATCAATCAAAATTAATTAATTAAACTTAAATTATGTTTATCTTAAATCCATTTAGTTATTTATATATTTACATTTATATTTACATTTAATAACCAACTCTTCTCATATAAATATTTTTTTGATTCCAAGTCAAACTACCTGAACCCGAGCCGGCCCAAACCCTTATACGCAACTCAGGTCCAACTCAAACAAACTACCTGAACCCGAGCCGGCCCAAACCCTTATATGCAACTCGGGTCCAACTCAAACTCACTCTAGCCGACATTAAAGCTACATTTAGTATAACTAACCAAAACAATATTATTTTAATTTTCAGATTCTTTACCTACTAAAACATCTTTTTGCCAGCCCAACTAAGGTCAATTTGGATCTTTTTAGCTAGGCCGATCCCTCCAAGCCTAGGTCCGACCTGAAACTCAGTCAACCCAATCAAGGCCTATATTGAGCTTGAAAGAAAAAGAACAGGACACAGGAAGCATGAAGCATAAGAGAAAGGTAGTGATTCAATTGAGTTAATCCAGCAACTAATTGATATTTCAGTTTCTGTCCATGTCTTGTAATGTATATGCCACCACTAGAGGCTAGCATGTGCTAATACTGAAGAACACTGCCTCCAAATAAGGCCAACACTTTAGCCAGATTCTTAAATCTTAACTTTAGCCAGAATCTGCAGACCATATTTATGTTGTTTGCAGGTTTATATTCTGCACTTACTATTGGCTGTCTGGGAATTTTGCTTCGTAGGTCTGAGGCACCTGCACGTGTAAGAAGGAATATCAGGATGCAAGTCAAGAGTCCGACAAGTCTGAAACACTAATTGTAACTGTAGGTTCGGTGAGAAAATCTTTTACCATGAAGGTAGCAGTGATCATTTTCCCAGCAAACCATCTGCCGTGAAGCGCACGTTGTGCGCTTACAGCAGCTTGCGCGTTCTCAAATCTCAGATAAACAAAACCGGCACTATTCCTGCTTTCAAAGAACAAAATACGTCGCAACAGATGAAACAGGAAGGGAATTTAAAGAATAAGAAGCACTTCAAGAGGAAACTTTTCTTACTTGTCAACAAAAATATGCTTGAGAGTTCCGAATTTGGAGCACTCATCTTTAACATCATCTTTAATATCCAAATCAAAATCAGGTTCCATCTAAGAAACACAGAAAACGGAACTAGTTATAACGGAAATAAGAGCGAAGACGGGAAGCACTCCTTTAGTACACCATAAACTAACCAACCTCCAAATTTGGGTCAAACATATTCTTCAACAATAAGCATTCACTTGGGATGCCAATTGTATTGATATTTGGAGTTGTTGCACCGGGAAGTTGAAGGCCCGAACCTGGAAGCATAGGTATAGGAACCGAACCTGGTAAAAGAGGAACACTAGCAGAAGAAACTGCAGGTGCAGTACCAAGGATTGGTGCAGCAGGTAAAGCAACACCAGAATTGACCGCAGTGATGCCAAGAGAGCTGTAAATAAATAAGAAGGGTCAGAAAAATGAAATCAATGGTAAGCAAAAACAATGGCATCAAAGATTAACCTCGTAGCAGTTCCACTACGATCTAACTTCTGCATCAAAAGAGCTCGAGAACGGGCATTCAATGACTGAAATTTATCAGAAGATGAGATTAAAACTTCACAAGTAATATTAAGATGTGAACGGGAAACAACCATTTTTCATGAATATCAAACAACTAACAATGACTACTAACCAAGCCACCACCTTCATCGTCATCAAAATCACCAGTATTTGTTGTGCCATCTTGTATACCAGTTTGATCTGTAACAGCTGATACCTACAAATATAGGAAAAAGGAATGTATATAGCTATATTCTAGTGCATCAACTATGCCCAGAATAAAATTATCAAACACGACATGAAAGTATCAAGTAACCTTAATTGGCCGCCCAGCAATCTCCACTTGCCCATTTAAATTTACTGCATTCCTGGCATCTTCAAGACGAGCAAACTGCAAGAAAATCCAAACGATTAGCTCATTTTTACTGTGTTCTGGTTTCGGATTAAACTGCTTATAGCCAATGTTATATGCTTCAAACCAATATATCATACCATAATTCATGTCATTTCAGTTTTGATTTCTTCAATAGTAATAATATCAACATATTAAGTGTCATGCCTGATTTCAGATTGTGTTGATCATTTATGGATGTTTAAACCAAACTCACCTGGACAAAACCAAAACCCTTGCAATGCCCAGTTTCATCAGCAGGCAACTGCACCAATTCTACAGTGCCAAACGGTTCAAAAACCTGAGAAGTTAGCCGACAAGTCAAAAGATGTACATGATTATGCAAGAAGGCAATGGATAATATCCCAAAAGAATAAAGTTTGTGACAATAATGTCAAAATAGCTTAATAAAGATAACCAAAAAATGCTTGGAAGTTTCTGTACCGAGATGCTAAATAACAGACACAACAAAACAAAGCCTACTAAGAACATAAATAATTTGGAAGTTCCCCTCACCATGGTAAAGGATGGATACAATATCAAAACATAAAAATAGCTCTTACCTGTCGAAGTTGATCTTCGGTGATGTTAAAGTGCAAATTGCCAACATATAACCTTCGAGCACCACCCGAATATGGACCTGTGAGGCCACCTACTCCTGCAGCTGCAGCTGCAGTTGACTGGACGAGATTTTTTTCTGCTTCTGAAGGTTTTACCATTACTGGTTGACCACGAAGAAGCTGCCCAGAGAGTGCTATTGCCATAGGGACAGACATTGCATCGTAGAATTCAACATATCTAAGAAAACAATAAATATTCGGATTGAGGGAAACCAATTTTGCAACAACCACAAAAATGCAAGTGTTCGCCTCCGTGGCAAAGTTCAACAAGGTTATCTAATACATTGTATATCCACTGTTTCCAAATTTCTAATGATGAAAAGTGCATTATGCAATCAAATTTCCTTTTTATTAAAGAGCTTGATCAATCAAAATCACTGCACAAAAACTAACGTTAAGCAATTAACAACACTAATCACAGCAGCAGAACTCACAGGTATAATTTTCTATTTTAGGTAATAAACCTCATTCAAATGAAGGTTGACAGCTATTATCCAGGAACATCACAATACAATTACAAGCCAGCTCACATATTCCAATTAATATAACAGCTAGAACAGCAACAAAGTTAAGAGTATATTCTTAGATTGAACTAAATGGATAGGTAGTGATAAACCCATAAAAAGATGCTAGCCCAGAGAGTAACATGAAAGAATATAAAACTCACCCGACTCCCTTCGAACGCCTTGAATTACGATCCATTATGAGGCGTACATCTCGCACCTAAAAATTAGTGTAAAAAGGGAAAAAGAAGCAGAATTAAAAAGGTTCAGTTGAAAAATAAGTATGGAACATTGTGATACCTTCGTCAAGATAGAAAGTTCATTCTTGTTCATGCATGTACACATACTATTATTCCACTCTTTAGAAAATCTCAACTTTTAAGTAAGCTGGCCATGAATAGATAATAACGATACATCCATGAACAAGAATGAACTTTCTTTCTTGACAAAGGTATCAAATCTCAACTTCTAACTAAGCTGGCCATGAATAGATGATAACAATACTGCTTTGAACTTGACATGCAATAGAGTTTAATCACCAAGTTGGGATGGATTGGTGTGGTTTCTCTACTCCTAGGACACCAGAATATCGAACCATGAATGAAAAAAGGCATGAGAGAGGCATATTCTATTGGCTAATGATTGTGCAGCCCCATCTGTTTGATACACAATAAATTGTCCATCCATTTTTACAGACAGAATCAATAGTTCAATTTTTTCATCAATTATGTTTCTGCATCTGGTCAATCAAAGGGTAATCTCTCACATTCTGCTAAGAAGAAACTTAAAAATACTAAACCCTAAAGGTTTCCACCCAAAACCATACATATTCTTAGAACCGCTAAAACTCTTGAGAAGGGCGCATTCATATATCTCAATGGATACTTACAACTTCCTTAGGACTCAAGAGATGAACTTATTACAAATAGCACAGACTCTGTAACCAAGAAAAAGAAAGCCTATACTTATAAGGCTGCTTTACAACTAACCTTGCCAGCCCTTGAGAAAAATTCATACACATCTCTTTCATCTGCCTTCAAATGAATCTGCAAAAATTGTTAACCATGAAACTAAACTTGAAATTAAGGCAAGCAATTACACTAAAAAAAAAAGAGGAGCAACGATGATATATAGTCCACATGAATCACATCAACTCCACCTGATAAACAAACACCGTTCTCTGATCCCGCTCAGGATCAACCTCAGGTTCTCCACCTTCCTCCTTTTTGTCTTTGTGTCTCCTACAAGAGGATGCAAATGAAAATCACTAATCCCAGATGTTTGTAGGAAAAAGAAAGAAAAAAAGACGAGATATAATAGGCAAGTCATGAAACGGAGAGTCATAGAGCAAATGATAGAATAAAGATGCCTGGATAGTTGAATAAAGCAACCTTTCCCTCTTAAAATTTTCCACAAACAAACAAAAAGACCACAATTTATTGAAATTTCCAATATCATTGGATAAAATCCCCGAACCATTGAGCACGATCCCGTGTGGACTACACTGAGTTGACATGGGAAGATTGGAGAATCAACATCATGAAACTAAGAGAAATGTCCTCTTAACTAACAAGAAACAACCTTTCAACAATGTGGATCATTGCAAGTTAATTGAAATTGAAATTGACTCCGACAATGGAAGCAGGAAATACAACTCAAGCATTGAATTCACAATATGTACCTTCTATAAATAATAATCTTAAATTGAAACAGCATCACCATTTTGCATCGATGGCAATATGAAAGGACCTATTTGCATTATTTTGGAACCTGTTAGCACTTTACATAACATATAGAGTAGTATACCCGAAATACAAGATAAGATATACATCCCAAGACAAGAACACAGTACAAGAAAATTTTATGTGAACGTACAACTATAGTACCATTTCTATTTGGCCAAAAACAAATGAAATTACAAGCTCACTGAGATGCCAAAAAACCATGTGTAAGTTTGTACTCATTAGATATGATATAACAGATTAGGAAACAGGCCACCTAACCAAAAATTAAGTATTCTGAAAAAGGTAGAGTGATAATCTTGGGGAAAAGGATTGACAGAATTAAAAAACAAGGCATCCCCAGAATATGCATCCCAAACAGAATTTTACTTGTTACCTCAGAAGTGGATGAACATTATGCTAACAGAAAAATCATGTTCACAAGAAGTTTAAGTGAAAAAAGGCTGACAAGAAGTTGCCAACAAAACCACTGTTGCACAAAACCGTGATTCTCACGTGACATGGAAACAGAATCTAATCGAACTAACACTCTGGTAAGAATTAGGACACACTAAATCTCCTCTAAACCTACAACTTCTTAGTCAGGTACTTGATGCAGTCTATCATGCAAAAAGCGAAAAGAGTATTTTTTTAAGGCCAATCTTCCAGCCAACTGAACACTGAATTTCCACAAGCAATAGAAGGTGAAGTGCTTCTCTTAAGCAAAGTTCATCACTTCCTCACCAGCATTTCTGCAACAGAATGAATACAATTAAGCAACTCAGTTCAAAGTTGGAGGATAACTGAAATCACAACACAACATCACCACCCTGGTCACAATCTCCAACACTGAAACCCCCAATATTGCAATGCAAGCTTTTAAATGAATCCAGAAGTTCTAGGAAGAAACACTTAAAACCCATGATCTCAGTTCCTTTGGCTGGCCCAAATGGCAGAAAGACCATCTGGAGATTGCTCTAGCATATCTGCGATTCCCAGAATCTAATATTCAATACTCAGAATTGCAAGGCAGTCAATAGGTTACAACTAACTACAATTAACTTACTATCCATTTGGGAGAATTTATATTTAATACAATAGTTAAGGTAACCAACTCACAAAGAGAACAAAACCACACAATAACGGTTTATCCTCATGTTTGTTTGCTGGTGAAGCAAAGGGCAGCCATTAAAAGAATTTAGATGAAGGAGAAACCACTCATATGTCAAACTAATTCGCCAATGTTGAAAAAAGACACAAGCAAAGATCTGTCAGAACAGATTGACTAACAAGCCATCATTTCATAAACCTCTAAACACTACCAAATTGATTTACTGGTCATTGGAACCCCCATGGTGCCATAGATGCGGTTCATAATTTCGTACACTTACACCTTCAATTTTTCCAAGTGTCTCATTAATGAAAGTCATTGAAATAACCCCCAAGCATATTTTCAGGTTCACAAAATCAAACAATGATAACAAAATCATCCAAGACAAAATCATGCCGAATAAGAATAAAATCCAAAAAGATGAACTCTACCTAGCTAAACTCCACAAAATGTTGAAAGTATTTCCATAAAAAGCAAAGGCTGGTTGACCTAGAAACTCATCAATTAAATTTAGACCACAAAGAGAATCTTCCATAGCAAGGAAGTAGTGGAAGCCTTCCCTAACTTCTATTATCCAACCTTCAAAACTAAGAGTCATAATTAAAAGTAACCAAAAAGTAGAGATAGAGATACTGGGTACTAGAGGGAAGGAAATTATCAAAAGAGGGACAGAATTAGCTTCCACATCCTTTTGGAAAGTGAGAAACTAATTCTAAGCTCTTCCTCAGAGGCCCTCAAATGAACTAGAAGCTTACAATTAAGAAAGCGAAACACAATTGCAAGAAAAGCTTGTTTACGTTAAAAGGAATAACTATCTGTAGCTTTCAATTGCACAAACACAATCACTTTACATAACCTGAGAAGATAGAAGGAGCCAATAACAATAACAGGCCCGCATGTCAATTTAAGAGTACGACCACACACATAACATTTCTATCTTAACATGGCTTAATTTGATTAACTTTTCATCATTGACAGCCATTCACACTACTGTATACGAAAGCCACTCCATCAATTTCATAAAAAATGGTATGTTGGTCTTTACAGCGTTTTTAAATGCCTACGGAAACTAAGTGAACAAAAAGAAACAATCAGGCGTACAAAATGCATCATATCATCACAAACTGCAGACTTTTTTTCTAACCCCACAGTACATACAAAGCAAAACATACAAAATCCACAATGATATTCACTGACTAATTTGAAAAAGATGCAAGAACAACATATATCAAATAATACCTGCTTTCTCTGCCCCTTTCTTTTAACTCTTTCTCTCTATCTCTTTCTCTAAACTCCTTGTCCCGGATTCTTTCACCATCCTTGCTTCGATGCTGTTCTGTACGACTACTGCTTCGAGGAGTACGCTCTTTTTCAGTCTCCTTGTCCCTCTCCCTCTCCCTTTCACTATCTCGATCACGGACACGCTCTCGATCTCTATCTCTGTCTCTCTCATTTCTCTCCTCTTTATCCCTACCTTTATCCCTATCCCTATGTTCCCGGCCATTATGATGTCGATCCCTCTCTCCATCTCTAGATCTTGATCGATGACGAGATAAGCCTCTTTCTTTTTTAATGCTATTATCATGAGAATCCTCCCGAGATTTTGAGAGATGATGATCATCATTTACATCATCCTTCATATCACTTCTATGTTTTGTACCCCGATTACGGTCTTTCTCTTCAAGTTTTAAGCTACCATCACCACCGTTAGCAGTTTCCTTCATTTTCCTCATTACAGGATTTTCAACAGTTTTCTCCAAGTAGTCATACTCATCAAAATCCATCTCAGGTGACAATTACTTGAAAACAATGATCCAAGTAAATCTTTTGATAACTGCAGAGTTCAAGAACAAAAAAACTAATCAGTTCCAAGAGCTTTGACACCAGAAACAAAAATTAAACAAATAGGAATCCGATGGTTTCAGTTTGAGTTAAGACAAAGCTTGGAACAATTCTGTAGTGAATCAATGGAAAAACTGGTCATGAGATTTAAGAACCTAGCCATATCAGGGTTTTCGAAGTACTAAAAAATGGTTTTCAAACTTCTAAACTCTAGATTTGTGGTCGAGTATAATCTACCAAAAACAAAAGAACAAATTCACAAAGCCCTCCCACAAGATTTAATGATCAAATTACAATCAGTTTACCAGCTCATGCCTAGTTGAGCAAGTAACTCACTCCTTACTATTTTCACCACAGTTCAAATCAACCATGGACACCAATTGAACATCCTTATCCCAACGTAAAGCCTAAAATTCTCTGGTCCCAATCCTCCAACCAAAGTAACCAAAAGGAAATACTATCTTTTTGTAGCAACACAAATTCCCAAAACCCTAAAACAAGAAGTAAAGAGATGCGTGCTAAAAGGTGAACTTTCGAACTAATCCCTAATCACAATAAACCCAAAAAGCTCCAATGAGCAACAAAAATAGAAGGATAACAAGCTCTTGTTCCTGAAACTTCCTGGTGACCAAACTGAACCTCTACTGTTGGTATAGCAAAGCCAAAAACAGAAACCAGAAGAGACCCACCTTTATTCAATCCTATTGCCAACAGATGTGAATCGAAAATTCTTCACTTGGGTTGCACTGAAGACTCGTCCTTTTGGATTGTACGATATCTCTCCCTCACTGTTTCAACGCCTTCCTCCCTTTAAACTACACAGCTTCCATGGATTAGCTTCTATGTGGGCTCCCAGGAAAGAAGCCCTAAGCCCACATCTTGCAACAGTCCCAAGTTCACAAATTTCAGCCATAAAGGACTAAAGGTTTGTTCTCTGATTCCTCGAAGACAATAAAGAAAGCAACTTTTAGCTATGGAAAGAGTTAATTGAAACAAGTTCAGTGATTGGACCTCAAGATTTTCTTAAATCAAACTAGAATGTCAATGCATATCTTATGAAAGTTGGTGTAGAATTTGATTTTGTTTTTCCAATGTAAGATTAGTTTTTTTGTGAGTAGCATCTTTACATACTAAAAACATAGGGTTAGCAAATCCGTAGATTCCGAGATTAAATTAATAACTTAAAATTGAGTCAAGTTAATTTTAAATTAAGAATGATTTTAAAAAGAGTACGCTTAAATCATCGTAATATATTTAAAATTGATTCACTTAAATTTTAAAATGATATAATTTTAACTTAAATTTTTCATAATTATTTAGATCCAGATTAGGTCGAACAATTCAAATTTGATTAAATATAAAACCGAACTTAGAAAAAAATGGATCAAGTCAAACAATCCAAATTTGATTAAATATAAAACTGAATTTTAAAAAAAAGAAAGAAAATTTGGGTCGAGCCCTTTGCTGTCCTTAATTTTCTGAAGCAATACAAGTGAATAGTTTGAGGGTCAATTCCCATGGATATGGAACTTTAATGTTATTTTGAGATCTTTTTGTAGCATAGGAAGTGGGCACTTACATAACATTTCATACGTGAGTCCAAATTTGATTAATGAAAATGGTCCTAAAAAAACAACCATGAAAGAGAGATCCCATCTCAACTATCTTAACATTTTATTTTATTTCATGCCTTCTTTGATTTTTCTTTTGGCATTTTTCTTTTGGCATTTTCTAGTATAGATGGCAACTGGTTGCCCAATCTACAACTAAATTAAAGTTGACTCGGCCTAAAGTTAGGTTTTAGATTCAGATTGTCTAGACTCGATCCTTATAAGCAAAACGATTGAGTTCTTGCATTTTATTTTTTTAAAAATTCAGACAAGACCGAGTCATCATAGTAGTAGGAAAGGCCCAGAGAGAGCCCACCTTAACTCATTGTTATCCTTATTTTCTACGAAGCTTAGAAGAAAAAAAATTAATGCTTATAACAAATTTTAGAAAAATATAATGTATTTAAAAATCATATTTTTTATTTTTATGTGAAATTCTTAAAATTAAAATTAGTATAATGTCATTCAAATAAGTTGTTCTTTTAACTTCTTATATAAGGAAGTTAAAATGATTTTAATAAATGATTGATTGTTTCATGTAATGGTATAACAACTAAAAGTGAGCTCAAAATTTTTCCAATTACAATTACATTTTCACAAAATTTATCAATATAGTATTGGAAAATAAATTTTAATTTGGACTTAACTCAAACTTTAATCATATAAATTTTGTAGGAATTTTATTTTATTTTATAACGTTAAAAATATATATTTATTATTTTTCAGAGTCACATATATAACTTTTTAAGTGCATACAATGGTATATAAACCAAGTCCTTCATTTAATCATTTTTTAATTTAAATTAAAACAAAAATATATAAAAAGGAATGTAGATGATGTAAAGTTACTTAATTTTGAAACCCTAAAGCTAAGAAAATGGCCATTGTCTTGAATTATGACAGGTAATTAAAGATGAAAGTTCTTGTCTAAGATGATGCCCACAAATTAAAGACTTTCAAGGGATTCTTAACTAAAAATTTATTGTTGAAAAAATGACTCTTCAACTTGCAATTATCAACTTTATTAGGTTTGTGATTAGGAGACAGGCTATCAACTTTATTAGGTATGTGATAAAACATTTAGGAGATAGGTTTGTCATTAGGATTGGCAAGATTTGCCCGAGTTGAAGTTAATTGATTCGATATGAGTTAGTTAGACTTTAGGTTACGTATAAACTTTTCTTTTATTATTGAACTTTGAATCAAACTCATACTTAAAGCTGCTTGAATTCAACATAACCTAAAGTCAAAAAATTTAAAAGAAATAACATCCATTTTTTAAATAAAAATTTTATATTTAATATCGGGTTGAATTTTTTAAATTTGATTTAGGTATTAGATAATATCCATCATTTATATTTGACTAATTTAATAAAATAAGTGAATGGATAAAATGTGCAACATTTGGAAAAATTAATCAAAACAATAAACTCTTCAATGTTTAAATTTGATTAATTTAATATATGCAAGGGATTAATTAATAAATGTATATGGACCTGGTACATTTATTAATTCATCATCCTAACATGGATGATGCATTTTAACTAATCAGATTTTGGGTCAATGAATATGGATGGACCTACTTTCATGATTTCTCATATGATATTAAGGATGGCTCCATTCGAGAATATTCAATTGCCCGAAATGAATTTCTAAAATTGTGAATTTATCAATATGAAAATTTTAAAAAGAAAATTGTTGGCGATTCGGTATTATTATAATCAAAAGAAAATTGTGAAAAGATCATTTCTTTATTTTTTATAATAGATTTTTATTTTGAAATTTACTTTTACCACATTTCAACTCACAGTATATGTTAAAATTCGGTCATATTTGAAAAATTCTAACTCTAATAGTATTAAAATTGAAATAATATTATTTTATTCAAATTCAAACTAAACTTTGAATCATTTGAATTAAACTAAAATTCAAATAACTAAAATCATATTAAGTTGATTTAAATTAGAAAAAGATCAATCATAATTAGAAAAAGATCAATCATCACAACTTTTCGTTCATAAAATCCACTTAACTAATCTAAATGATCTTTTTATTTTAATTTAAAAATTATCAATTATTATATATAATATTATTTAACACTACAAAATTTTATCATATTTTGTCAATTTTTTATTTATCTTTTTTAAATCTATGCAGAATTAAATTTCTTAAATTTTAAATACAACGTTATTTTAAAATTATAAATAAATTAAAACTAATAAATTATGAAAAATATATGTAATAATTACAATGAGATTAATATTTTAAAGCATAAAAATAAAAAAATATCAAATCACATAAAACTAAATTGAAATTAACCCTCATATATATATATATTGAATGAAGAAGTAGAACGTTTACTTCATGTTGAAGCAACTCTCTAAGGAATCACATCGTCTAATGAAGCTGCTTGGAAGTTTTAAATTTATTTGAAAAGCAAAAATGCAAACTCCACTTTCTTCAACATGAGATTATTCAATTGACCACCTAGAAAATTAGAGTTTTGTATAATTAATTACCCAATTCCAAACAACAAAAGATTATTCAATTGACCACCTAGAAAATTAGGATTTTGTATAATTAATTCCCTAAATCCAAACAAGAAGAGAATATTCAATTGACCATCTAGAAAATTAGGGTTTTATATAATTAAATCCCCAAATCCTTACAACAAAAGATTATTCAATTGACCACCTAGAAAATTAGGGTTTTATATAATTAAGTCTCCAAATCCAAACAACAAGAGATTATTCAATTATTCAATTGATCCCCTAGAAATTTATGGTTTTATATAATTAAATCCCTAAATCAAAACAACAAGAGATTATTCAATTGACCACCTAGAAAATTAGGGTTTTATATAATAAAATCCCCAAATCCAAACAACAAGAGATTATTCAACTGACTACCTAGAAAATTAGCGTTTTGTATAATTAAACCCCCAAATCCAAACTCCCCAATTCTCTATTTTATTAACGTTACTTATCTTGATGGACTATTCTCGGAAACCAAAGGAGTTAGGCTCTAGGGGAGGCCACAACCAAGCTGTGTTAAACTGAGGATGAGTGTGAATTTGGTCAATTGTTTGACCTTTCTTATATTGGCTAGTATTTGAAAAATGGTCAATTTAAATCATCACATTCAATCTGAAGTCTCGTAATGAAATGGATTCTAAAAATGTCTGATAGTACGCAACCTTAATATATATATTTATACCAGTCTGAAGTCCCGTAATAAAACAGATTATGAAAATGATATATATACATATATATATATATATATATTTATATATTTATTTTTTTTGCGTACGAGTGCAACCGCGTGTGCGTGTAATTACTCAATTTATTTGTTAACTTTTTTATAATACTATTTAATTATCATATAATTTCTTTATATCATTTTTTTGTTTGTTAGAGTTAGTAGTGAATCTCATATTCGACCGAAGTTCAATTGAACTTGAATCAAACAATCTAAAATTTAATGAAATTGATAGTATATTATATCATATATTTGTATTCTAGAATTATGAATAAAAGGGGTTAGGCACCAGGGGAGGCCATAACTAAGCTGTGTTAAACCAAGGACGAGTGTCAATTTGGTCAATTGTTTGACCTTTCTTGAATGAATGACCAACATAATAAAATAAAAAGTTGTATATAATAACTCAATTTATTTGTTACTTGATTTTTATTTTAATTCTTATATTTGAAATTTTATTATTTACCTCTATGTAATATTTTTTGTTTATTATATAATTCTTTATATCATATTTTGTTTATTCAAGTTAATAATAAGCTTGACCAGCATTGATCTAAAATTTTTATTTATCTTAGGATCGATCGAAATTTACATGAAATTGAACCAAATAGTTAAAAATTTAATGAAATTGAGAGTCAAAACGAAGTAGTTTGACCTAAATTAGCTCAAATCAAGTTGTGTCATTTTTGTCATCCATTTTTTTTAATCTCTAAAATAATATTTTATTAAAACTTAAGAATTCTTATATTATGTTATTTTAGATAAAGATGAATAAAAATAACACAAATATAGTTATAATATCATCGTCGTCACAACCAATTTGAAGTTTTAAACTAAAATAGTGTTTGGAAAAGTCAGATAGTACACAACTTTACTCCTAAATAGTAAAGATGTCGATGGACTCAGATATGATAATTAAATAATAATATATATATTAAAAAAGGTCAAATCACAACATGATTGTACTTGGTATAATTGTTATATGGTCCACCTTAAATTGATGTCACACAACGTAGACTTAGTGCATTGGCTTCAGTTTAGACATGGACTTTCGAAAAGATATGATTTGTGTAGGAAAAACAAAAAAAGGCATAATCCCAAATGTCGATCTCTGGTGGCTAAGATAAGGAAAATACGACATGGTCGCAAATTCCTGTTTTATCATTATTTTGATGTTACTTTTGCAATTAGGGAGGTCTTTTTATGACTTTTTATGTGTGAACTCTAATTAAGAATTACGATCAGTCAAGTTGGGCGTCTGAGACTGCAAAAACTTACAACCTAAGTTAGCAAGGTGACAATAAATCAGGTTAGGTTTACCTAAGCTTGATAGCTTATGTTCGGGCCTAAGTCTAGTACGAGGTTCGATTGAGCCCGATATAGTCAAGCCTAAGTTCAAGTTTGACTAAAGCTAAGCCACTTAAAGCTCGACTCGATTCGATCTAATTTTATTTTTTAAAAACTTTAAATTAAAGATAAAAATATCATCATTTTTTTATATAGTATCAGACATAGGCAACTCGAGCTTAAAGGTAGTATGAACCTTAATTTTTGAAGAAAGTAGGCCTAAATTCTAATCAAATTGGGTATGACACATTAATCACGGGTTAAGTTGGGCTTGATTGTGAAGCTTGCTGGCATGAGCTCCCAAACTTGAGTGATAACTTCCCCTAACTTCGATAGGTTGAAGTAGGTATGGCAGTTTAGTAAGAACCCAATTTGATATGACTCAAAATTAACATATTAAATCCTATTTGACTGCATTTCGAGATGAATCTATGCCTAAGAGTTAGTCTGAGGTTCAACTTAAAAGGTCTGAACTGTTTAATTGTCTTCTCGAAACAAAGTCATATTTTGTAAACTTAATATCAAAATGATGTTGTTTTAATGAGTTTATAAGAAATAACGTCATTTTGAGCGAATAGGTAGACCATTTAGGCCTTTCAGGTTTAATTGTCTGTCGACTCCTAAGTCTAAGTTCAACTTAAAACTTAATTATATTGGGTTTGATCTGTTAATTTCATATTTGATGGAATTGGATCTGGATCGAACTGCCATACGTACCTCATCCCGCTAAAGCTAAGGGGATTTTAGTTATTTTTGGTAAACATTTCAAAAAATTGTCAAGACACATAAATTATTCTTAAGCATATATACATCATCACTTTCTAAATATAGCCGTGGAAGAAATTGAAACATTTATATAGTATTTTTATATAATGGTGCATAAAATTTCAATGACATGCAATGTTATCATATCAAACTCGATACCGGATTAGATTTTGGTATGGTACTATACCAATATTGATCAATAATGAGTATCATTTCGATGTTTTTTTAATTTATAAAATAATTTCTAATTTTTTTTAAATTGCAAAATAATCTTTTAATATTGTACTATATAATTTAAACCAATCTTGCTTGAAAAAATCACAATAATAGAAGTTTAAAATAACATCAATTTATTTATTTTTTAAATATTATTTTAACATATTTCACATATAAATAATAATCATAATTAATATGGAAAAGATTATTTTATTATCATAAAAATATAAAATTAAGAACAATACAAAATATTTAAAAATTAACAATTTTATCATATAATAAATAATAGTTACATCAAATATCAAATAAAAAGAATAATTATTGTCAATAATAAAATATATTTTCTATCTTAATATTTAATTTTCAATAATAAAAAATATATATCTTAATATGGAATTGTTATTAATAATAAAATATAGTTATATTTATATTAACAATTTTAAAAAGAAGTACAAAAATTTGAGGCCTTTTAATTTTCATTTAAACATAATTTAAGTATTATTTGTAGAATATAACTATTATTTACTATATGAATTTAAATATTATATCATTAATAATAAAAAGAGATGATGATGGTGAAAAAGAGAGAGAGTGAGAGCGGGGGAGAAAAATAAAGAGCGGAAGAGAAAGGTAGCAGACTTGGTCGGGTGGGTTTTTAAAATTTTTTCATTTTTTTCAAAAATGTTCCCGATTTTTTTTTAATTTTCGATACTGGCCAATATATAGTCGGTATTCCAAATACTGGCAATGCCGACTATTACCAGGTGAAATCGGCCGGTAAAGGTTGATATTTGGAGTCGATATTGAAATATCCTATTTTGTACCATTTTTTATCAGCACGGTACGAGATTCATCACGCTAGCATTTTTTAAATTATTTTTTGTTAATCATTATAAAATTACAAAATGTTTTTAAATAATTTTAGATAATAGTCTGTGTCTTTTAGTTTGTATCTTTTACAAATTCTTATTTTTATTTGTTAGAAATTAATTATTTGAAGAAACAAAAAGTGAAAAATGACTAGTTTTAATAATTATTTTGATTCAATTTTACGAACTTTGTCGAAATAATTCTTCTAAAATTTATTAAGATTTTATTTTTAACTTTTAATATAATAAAGTTTTTCAAGTAAATTAAAACAATGAAAAGTATGTTTTAAAAATGAATGGAACTACACAAAGAAAAGCTTTTAAATTTTTAATCAAAGAGGTTAAAATCATAAATTAATTATTCAAATAATCAAAAAGTATAAAATGGTTAATTTTAATGATTATTATTTATTACTCAATTTAATTTTTTTATAATCAGATTTCGACCAGAAACTTGGTCTAATCAAGTTACATTGAACTTAATTTGTCAAGTCTAGATAAAAATAGAGGTGACAGTTAAGCTTATGTTCAGTTGGACTTTAGATCAATCGAACTGACCTAATTTGATAAAGTTTCAAGTTAAACTTGTGCTCTTTTTTAAAATTTTGTTCACTCGTTATACCAAACTCACACAATCATTAAAAAAAAAGACATTGTTTTGAACAAAAAATTTATTTTTGTTTTAATTAAAAATTGGGCCGAGCCAAATTCCGAACTATTTAAGTCTCTTACAACTTAAGAATTCTTATATTATGTTATTTTAGATAAAGACGAAGAAGAAAATGACTTGTTCCAATCTCTTTAATAAATGATTTGAATTTGAATCTCCAATAATTAGATTAGGTTGGGTTTACCCCAAAACTTGAGTCAATCTAATTTTCTTAATAAAAAGAATTCGATATGAAATCTCAGTCTAATTAAGTTAGATTGAACTTAATTTGTCAAGTTTACATAAAAGTAGAATTGACATTTAAGCTCAAACTTGATTTGATTTAAAATTAATGGACTTTATCATTTCAATCGAGCTTCAGGTCGAACTCGAGCTCTTTTTTTTATTCCTAACTTTAGATCAGATTCAGATAGTTGTAAAAAACTGACGACATTTTATGCGTCATTTTGAATAAATCAACGTCAATTTTTATTAAAATTGGTTGAACTAGACTTCGAGCCACCTATGCTTGATCGAGTTTCTGGCTAGGCCAAACCTAATCTTAGACAAAAGTACCAATTTGAGTGCAGTGAATATTGCTTTCAAACTTTAACTAACTCTCAAGCTTGTTCATTATCAAGGTACATACGTTGAAAATGACAAGGGTTTGGACCCTTCACATGAAGCAAATAAAGCTTTTCTTTTAGCATCTAACCCTGGTTCAACCAAAAACGGCTTCCAGTTAATGTGGAATGGTCCATTTTGTAGTTCTTAATTTCCTAAAACTCATATCAGTACAAGAGCTTGCCAAAAAGCTATGGTCATGACTTTCATTTACATGAGATTGTTTGAGTTGGTTTTAAAGTAATCAGGATTAGTATCGAGCTAAACCGAGTTGAGCCTTGCCTTTCATGTGGTTAGAATCATTTGATTGTTGTATTTTTGGACTAAAATGATGTTATTTTAGAACTAAAATGACGTCTTTTATTTTAAAAATAAAAAGAATTTAGGTTAAATTAGATTGAGTTAAGTTTCAAACTATCGAGACCTGATTACGTTTAAACTTGAATGCTTCGGGCTGAGCCTAAGTTCATACAAAACCTGTCAGTCTGAGTTAGACTTGATTAAGTCTTAGACTGAACCTAGTTTTGAATATAAATTATTTAAAATTCAACTTCATTTATTGTCATTTCTAAGAAAAAGAGTTATTTAAAAGATATCATGACTTTCATTTATATGATATTGCTTTAGTTGAGTTTTAAAGTAATTAAGATTAATAATGAGCTAAATTGAGTTGAGTCCTCCTTTTCATATAGTTCAAACTCTTGTATTGTTGTTAAAATAATATTATTTTAGGATGTTGCTTTTATTTTTAATTTAAAAATAAAAAATTGAGTTTATTTAGATCGGATAGAGTTTCGGGTTTAGATCATCCGTTTTTATTATTTTGTTTTTACCCTATTTTATAAGTATCCATTTATTTAATTTTTGTGGATAAATAGAAATAGAGTAAAAATAGAATAACAAAAACATGCAACCTGTTACTAAATTTCAAGCTCTCAAGATTCCAATTTATTTAATAAATGATTTGAATTTGAATCTCCAAGAATTGGATTAGGTCGGGATTACCTTAAACTTGAGTCAATCTAATTTTCGTAATAAAAAAATTTCGATACGAAAACTCAATATAATCAAGTTAGATTGAAGTTAATTTGTCAAGCTTATAGAAAAGATGAGGTGACAGATAAGCTCAAACTTGATTTGACTTTAAATTAATGGACTTGACCATTTTGATCGAGTTTCAGGTCGAACTCAAACTCTTTTTTTTTATTCCTAACTTTAGATCAGGATCAGATAATTGTAAAAAATGACAGCATTTTGAGTAAAACAATGCCAATTTTATTAAAATTGGTTGAACTAGACTTCGAGCTACCTATGCTTGATCGGGTTTCTGGCTAGGCCAAACCTAATCCTAGACAAAAGTACCAATTTGAGTGCAGTGAATATTGCTTTCAAACGTTAACTAACTCTCAAGCTTGTTCATTACCAAGGTACATACGTTGAAAATGGCAAGGGTTTGGACCCTTCACATGAAGCAAATAAAGCTTTTCTTTTAGCATCTAACCCTGGTTCAACCAAAAACGGCTTCCAGTTAATGTGGAATGGTCCATTTTGTGGTTCTTAATATCCTAAAACTCATATCAGTACAAGAGCTTGCCAAAAAGCTATGGTCATTACTTTCATTTACATGAGATTGTTTGAGTTGGTTTTAAAGTAATTAGGATTAGTACCAAGCTAAACCGAGTTGAGCCTTGCCTTTCATGTGGTTCGAATCATTTGATTGTTGTATTTTTGGACTAAAATAATGTTATTTTAGGACTAAAACGATGTCTTTTATTTTAAAAATAAAAAGAATTTAGATTAAGTTAAATTGAGTCAAGCTTTAAACTGTCGAGACCTGATTAGGTTTAAGTTTGAGTACCTCGAGCTGAGCCTAGGTTCATACAAAACCTGTCAGACTGAGTTAGATTTGATTAAGTCTTAGGCCGAGTTTAGTTTTGAATATAAATTATTTAAAATTCAACTTTATTTATTGTCATCTCTAAGAAAAAGAGTTATTTAAAAGCTATCATGACTTTCATTTATATGATATTGCTTGAGTTGAGTTTTAAAGTAATTAAGATTAGTAATGAGCTAAATTGAGTTGAGTTGGCCTTTTCATATTTTTCAAACTCTTGTATTGTTGTTAAAATAATATTATTTTAAGATGTTGTTTTTATTTTTAATTTTAAAATAAAAATTGAGTTTAGTTAGATTGGATAGAGTTTCAGGTTTAGATCATCTGTTTTATTATTCTATTTTTATCCTATTTTATAAGTATCCATTTATTTATTTTTTGCGGATAAATAGGAATATAGTAAAAATAGAATAACAAAAACATGCAGCTACTAAATTTCAAGCTCTCAAGACATGATCAAGCTTAAGTTGGAGTGCCTCAAATCTTAAAGCACACTTTTTTACGATAATAATAAACTATAGATTGACTCTCACTTCCTCTCTATAGCCTATTGCCAAAGCTGGGTGGAGCCCAAAACTGGACCTCTGCTTTGCCGTCTTAAAGCTCTCCACTTTTGGTCCTTTATGGGGCTTGTCTGGTAAGACAAGGGAGGTAAAGAAAAGGGTGATCAGAGAGAGAGAGAGAGAGAGAGAGCTTGAAAGACTGGTTGGGCCAATCTTTTAACAAGACTTCTCCTTTTTGAAAGAACACACCTTTATTTGTTTTTTCACTTTTCTTTTGTGTTCTTCCATTAACAATCTCAAACACCAAGAAAAGGAAAAGAGAAAAAGATATACAATTTTTACTTGCAAGACACATAAAAATACTGGGTTTTTAATTTTTTAAAAAATATCTGTTATGGTGTTTGATGGATCCATAGTTGATAGATCTAACATTTTGATGCCCCCATGAAGTTCTTGTTGAGCTGAAAATATTGGAACTTTCAAGTACCAGTCTTGTTCTAAGGTGAGCTTGTGAAAAAAGGTTCCTTTTTTATTGCTCAGATTAGTCGAATTTCGGTGATTGAATGTGTGTTAGCTGATTTGTAAAGAACTGTGGGTTCGATGTGAACTGTTCACCCTTCTGGATTTTCCTGATGGCTGGTCAAACTCTTTTAGATGTGTGAAAACGAGGGCTTTGACCTCCCTATTTTCAAAGCCCTCCCCCTTATCGGTGTTGAAATTTTCCTGATTAGCGGCCGCTGTTGTCTGTTTATAGGTTAAAAGGAGATGGGATTGAGATTGTGTGCAACTCGTTGTTCTTTTTGTTCTTATTGCAGTTTGCATCTGAAACTCTTGCACACTTTTGTTGATCTGTGAAGTTCCACTTCTTTATCTTACAATTTCTCTTTAGTTTTGCTCGTGTCCCACAACTTCTCTCTTTTTCTTTTTTCTGTTCCTGAAAAGTAGAGTGTAAGTCGAAAGTTGATGTTTTCCTGTCAAAAGTTTTAGTAAAGTTGTATTGTACTCTATTCGGTGCATGCTCTATTGTTTAGGATTGAATCTGTTGTTGGGAGATTTGAGTTGGAGTTGTTGTTTCTTATAGATTCCCCTTTTGATCTCTTGAAGTGTATATTTGCTCTGTTGTAGCTTAGAGGATAATAGGTTTCCACAACTGCAGTTTCTGAGTCTGATATACTTTTCCCTTCACTAAATGCGGATGCTTTGGAGGTTGTTTGGATGAGATGAGGGATGTTATCTGGGTTGTTGAACTTTTTGAGGGCCTGTTTTCGGCCAAGGTCAGAACGATATGTTCACACAAGTTCAGATACAAATGGTCGTCAAGACGGGCTGTTGTGGTACAAAGACCATGGGCAGCACGTAAATGGTGAATTTTCTATGGCAGTAGTGCAGGCCAACAATTTACTTGAGGATCAGAGCCAAATTGAGTCAGGTAGTTTGAGTTCACAAGACTCAGGACCATACGGGACCTTTGTTGGTATATATGATGGGCATGGGGGCCCCGAAACATCTCGTTACATCAATGATCATCTCTTTGAGCATCTAAAGAGTAAGTGAATCCAAATATTTTCCCTTGTGGTTTCTAATTATGATTGCAATCAACTCATTACTGTTGGAAAGAAAAATGAACCGAGTAAGTGAATTCAAATGTTTTCCCTTCTGGTTTCTATTTATGATTGAAACGAACTCATTACTGTTGCGAAGAAAAGTGAACTGGACAACCACAGATTGATGATCTCACTTCAAGTGAGTGGAATTAGTGGACTATGCATCTGTCAAATGATCTAGTGTTCATGCAGGCGAAGAAAATTCTTTCGTCTATTGATTTTTTTCTCTGAAAAATTTTGTGAAACGAAACCTGAGCCATGAAGAGTGATCTGCTCTAGTCTTTTTCTCATCTTTTTATCTATTTTAGATGTGGAACTTTCATGTCAGCGTCGACTTAGAAGTAACAGTTTCCTATGCTGAGAATATCCTTACCACTTAAAAATTGGACTATTTCCATTATCTCTTGAGGTTGTGTTGTCAAAGAGTTCATAGAATAAGGAGTTATTGTTCCTTTTTTTCAATTTTTTTTAAAGATCTAAGAATGTTAACAAATGCAAATTGTTATAAAGATACTGTTAATCAACTAACTGAAACTAAGAAGGGTTATGGTATAAGCTCTTCTTTTCATTGATCAATTTTGGTTTTGATTCTTCCTGCTTCCAGTATTCAACAGAAATAGTTAGGCGCTTGTTTTGCATGCTGTTGGAGCTTGTAAAATTTGAATAGTGAAGGGAAAAGTAAATTGAGAAGATAGAGAAATATAATTGAATGGAGCGCATGAATGTATGAATGAAATGGTCATTGATTTGAAACATGTATATTTTTCATGTTGCCTGTTGTACTAAAGATTTTGAGTTCGACTTTTAACTTTAGGGTTTACTTCTGAGCAACAATCAATGTCGGTGGATGTAATACGTAAGGCATTTCAAGCAACTGAAGAGGGTTTTCTTTCTCTTGTTACAAGACAGTGGCCTATGAAGCCACAAATTGCAGCAGTAGGATCATGCTGTCTGGTTGGTGTTGTTTGTGGTGGAACCCTTTACATCGCCAACCTTGGTGATTCCCGAGCTGTTTTGGGTAGACTTGTGAAGGCAACAGGGGAAGTTCTGGCCATTCAGCTCTCAGCTGAGCACAATGCTTGTCATGAGTCTGTGAGACAAGAGCTGCAAGCTTTGCACCCTCATGACCAACAGATTGTAGTTCTAAAACACAATGTGTGGCGTGTAAAAGGCCTTATACAGGTATGTCGATCAACTGGTAAAAAGCTTGTTATTTATTATTGCTGCTGCCTTTTCATGTTCTCCTCCTCCTCCTCCTCCTCCTCCTTCATAATTCTTTTCCTCATGTTTCTTGACTGAGAATGATGCTGTTAAATGCTTTGCAAGTCATTCATATTCGACTATAGATAGATATAGTGATTCCCATGGTATCAAATGATACAACTCTTGGATAAGAATCTACAACACATTAGAACACCCTCTTTTTCATTATTCATCCTGGCTTGCTCTCTACAACACATTAGAACACCCTCTTTTTCATTATTCATCCTGGTTTGCTCTCTTTAAGAAATTGTGATAGTGAAACTGGCAGGTAATAATTCACAGGCACTGAGAGTGATAAAATATTCCACGATTTCTTATATATGTCAAATGAAATTAAAACCGTTTCTAGCTGAGTATATGCTGATACCAACCTTAGGCATCTAGAGGGTGAATGCTGTTTTTGTATATGCCTGGAAGACTATGTTTTAACTGTCCTTGATCTCAAGTCATATCTTTAGTTTTGGTGAGTATTACAATTTCAAATCCTTCTTTTATTGATCAAGATACATATAAGAGTTCTATTAAGGTGCTTGTGATCTTTTGTAGCTACTCAGTTGTGCGTATACTAGTTGGCTGTGCTACTTGACCACTCTGTTAAGGTTCTACAGTAATATTGAGACATACTAGCAACTGGTTTGAAATGTCATGGTGTAAAAACACATCCACCGAAATTGTTTTGTTTTGGCATAGCAACCGGGTACAACCTAGATTGTTTCATTTTTGAGACCATTTTCTCATCATGATAGATCTTAACTTTTCAGATTTCCAGATCTATTGGTGATGTATATCTGAAAAAGGCTGAATTCAACAGGGAGCCTTTATACGCCAAGTTCCGGCTTCGAGAACCTTTCAAAAGGCCGATTTTGAGTGCAGAACCATCAATCTCAGTGCACCAGTTGCAGGCACATGATCAATTTCTTATATTTGCTTCTGATGGTCTTTGGGAGCATTTAAGCAATCAAGAAGCAGTTGATATAGTACAAAAGCACCCACGAAGTGTAAGACATTTATACATCTGCCCACTAAACTATCTAAACTAGTCTTGGAGTTCTTAACTTCTTGTTGGCTGTCTGACTGCCTTTGGTTGGGAAGTGCAACAATTTGTGATAATGAATTGGTTGCTGGTATTTCTTTTGAAGTGGAACAGCTGTTGTCATTTTTTTTAATGCTTAATTTGTTACATATGCGACTTGTGCATTTTTTTGTCAATTCCTTTAACACTCTTCTCCCAAATGTATAAAACTTTCTTATATTGATGATCATCTATATCCAGGGGAGTGCAAGGAGGCTGGTGAAAGCTGCACTTCAAGAAGCAGCCAAAAAGAGAGAGATGCGATATTCAGACTTGAAGAAGATTGATCGTGGTGTCAGACGCCATTTCCATGATGATATCACTGTGGTTGTCGTGTTTCTTGACTCGAATGTTGTGACCAGAGCTAGCTCGGTCAAGTCATCAAATATATCTGTGAGAGGGGGTGGAATCAGCCTCCCATCAAAAACACTGGCTCCTTGTACAATGCCAGCCGAGGCTGGCGGAACGTGATGAAGCTGTATCTCATATTTTCGTCTGTTTGTATCATTGTTGTGTGAATAGCAGGTAGCTTCCGAAAGAGTCGAAGAGGAACCTTCAATTTTTTAATGTACACTGTAACTTTTAACTCAGAATTGGTACTTTTGTTTAGCTTCTATGCCAAAAAATTCTAGGACTGAAGCAGAAGTACAAGGTGACTATTATTATAGTAATTGGCTGGAAAGTTTTCTACTCTGATCACTTTATCTCCTCCACTGGTGTCTTCTTCTGTGAGGTGTACAAACTGGAAACTTCAGTAGCTATTATTACTTGGTACTTATTAACTTTTTAATTTTGAGATGGTGGTAACATAGGGAAAAGCTTCATCTTTGCAGTAGATTCTTTCAGAACATTGGAGTTGGAGACATAATTTATCCATTTGAGGCCAGTCGGAGATTAGTTTCACACAGGTAATGTTCTTGTGAAAAATGCTTTGAACATGGAATGGAGTTTTAAGTTTTTTTTGCCAACGATTTGAAACTGGAATTTGGTTCACTTGGGGATTGAGGATGGAATTTAGTTTGATGATCCCCTTATCGGACCGATTTGCATAAGCAGGTTGTCAATCTTATTTCTTCCAAATTGTTGGTATTGTTCATTAAGCTTATCCATTTGGAGCTAAATTTGGTGTTTAACTCTGATCAATATTCTGACAGAAGATACTCTTTTTAGTTTGACGCAAAGTAGATGACTTTTCATTCTGAGGTAGGCAAAGATGACGAATTTATGTTTGTATTCCTCCATAGTAAGGATCAGCATTTTTTACAAAATAGTTTCATATAGTAGTTCTGTTCATTTCATCAAAAAACCAGGTTTCAGGTCAGTTGCAGAGGAGGCACATCTGAAGTATAAACACTAAGGTCCTTCAGAATCTAAATATACTGACATTAGTTGGCAGAAACCTGAACAAAATCGAATCCAAGACATAAAAGGGTCTAAGAAAATGGAACAGAAACAGTTTCGTATAGTTTTGTTCTGTTCAGTTCATCAAAAACCACTTTCGGGTCAGTTGCAGAGGAAAAACACCTCAAGCATAAACACTAAAGCCCTCCGGAATCTAAATGTTCTAACATGAAAGTTTGCCAAAACTTGAACAGAATCGAATGCAAAAGGGTACAAGAAAATGGAGCAGAAAAAGTTTGTTCTGTTCATTAAAAGCCAGGTTTCAGGTCAGTTGCAGAGGGAGAACACCTCAAGCATAAACACTAAAATCCCTCAGAATCTAAATGTTCTAACATTAAAAGTTGGCTAAACTTGAACAAAATCGAATCTAAGACATAAAAGGGTGCAAGAAAATTGAGTAGAAAAAGGTTCATCTTCCATGTTTGATCAACAACACTGATATAGGTTTTGGCTGTTCTTGGACCGAAAGACAGTTCAGTTCATTGTTTGAATTGAAAAAGCAAACACCAAGACCAGTGCTTGACATCGTACAAAACCAATAATATCAAAATTTTTTCACATTGGACAAATCAAAGTATTGAAAATTGAAGGAGGGACTTTTACGAGGCAAGGTCAGGGAAAGACTCCCCCCCTTTTTTTTTTTTTTACTTTTTTCGTCTTGTCAGGTTCTTGTCAGAGCATGTTCTCACTAAGCCCACCAAAAGAAGCAGGCCTCTCTATTATGTTTCACTTAATAGATTCTTGGCTTTTCTTAGTCACTTCCATACTCTTTTAAAACATACATAAACCAAAGCCTAATCACCCTTCTCAATGCCAATTCATAATAGATTCAGTGGATATCCTCCATCTCTTTCCTTTAGTCCTAACTCATGTCGGAGATGGACCAGACCTGGATTTACATTGCATCTTGAAACATGCTTTAAGTACCAAGAAAGACCTTAAATAAGGTTAACCAGTTTGAACGATTTGTCCTTCTGAATTTAAGTCCTGCTTGATGTTTGATGAATTCAAATTTTCATTAATTTTAGACTGAAATCGAGTCAAAATGTCAACTGTAATTCTTCAGACAGTACCCAAATTGTGGAAGAAGAGAAGGGACTGATGTACCAGATCTCCCCATACGTCAAGTTGGGCCACAAACTCTACTCGACTCTGATCAAGTTTTTGACTGTCTGAAAAAACCCGGGTCGGACCTCGACCCTACTTGACATCAAGCAAGAAAAATAATGGACCCTCATTGGTTTAATGGGCCAAGCAAGCAAGACCCTGGTTTTTCTTACGTGATTCTATGTCAAAACGACCCTCTGCAGAGCCAAAATCTGAATGCTTTTCCAGATACCCATATCTGACATATCTATGAATAGATTTATCCATGAGAATCGAGACAATGACAGTTCTGATCTTAAATCTACACTTAAAACCTTTGACTAACCAACTAAATTTTGGTCTAAGAAACACAATTATATTGCCATTATTAGAAGAATTTCATGAAGTTAAATAATGAATGAACAAGACACAAACTTCTATGCTTTTATCAGTAATATACTGTCAAGCACGAGTTTGAGAATTATGGTTTTTCATGTAATTATTATTTTTAAATATGGGATATACCATAAATTATTGAGTGCACGTATTAAAATGTAATTGGTCTTTTCTCTCTTTCTTTCTCGAGCCCCAACCTTGAATCTGTCTCTGACTGACCTCTTGTTCTCCCTCACTTTCTGTCCACTTCCTCAGCTGATGTAATGAATTGAACAGTTTATTAAGAGATGATATTATCTCTTAAGAAAGTTTAGCACAAGTGAAACTAAAGCTTCACTCTTTTTTAAGTTTCAACGAGAAGTCTTTTTCTGATCTTCTCTGTGTATCTTGTATCTTTCTCCTGAGTCTCTGGTAGACTGGTTATACCCCAGAAAAAAGAAGCTGTCTTTTCTCGAGAAAACTCATTCTTTCTCGAGAAAATTATAATCTTTCTGCTAAAGTTACATTTTTTAGCTCTGCAAAAGCTCCTTTTTGAGTGTGTGTGTGTTTCCATGCATGGATGGTTCTGAAACCTCTCCAAGGTCAAAATTTGTAGCAGAACCAGACCTTTCTTCGAGAAAAAATGGAGTTGCTAGGCAAAATGGCATAACAAAAAGCTACATTTTCTGGTGTATCTTCTATCTTCCTCCTCAGTCTCTCGTCACTATTCATAGTAGAGTAGACTGGTTATATCCCAGAAAAAAGAAGCTGTCTTTTCTCGAGAAAGTTATCATCTTTGTGCTAAAGATACATTTTTTTTAGCTCTGCAAAAGCTGTTTTTTTTTTTGTGTTTGTTTCTATGCAAGGATGGTTCTGAAGTTTCTCCAAGGTTAAAACTTGTAGCAGAAACAGACCTTTAATGGAGTTGGTAGGCTAAAAAACATCACAAAAAGCTACATATTCTGGTGTATATCTCTGAAAACTCTGTTAAAACCAACATAAGAACCCATTTTTGATCAACCCCAACTACTTTTTTATCCAGAAAGAATCGTATATTCTCCAAAAAGGACCACATTTCTCACGTTAGTCGTTTGGAAATTCCTTCAAAAAGCAAAGTTTCACGCACTATAGAAATCCCAAAAGAAGCGTCAGCTTTAGCAAAGAGAAGCAAAACCAACATGGGGTGTGTTGCTTCAAGGCTTGAAGAAGAAGAAGAAGAAGTAGTATCTATCTGCAGAGAGAGGAAACTGCAGATGAAGCTAGCTGTGAAGAGAAGAGCAGCACTTGCAGAGGCTCATTGTAGGTATTGTCAATCTCTCTATGCAGTATCAGCAGCTATAAAGCTCTTTGTAGCTCGTCATTCTTCACCAGCTTCACCATTTCTCATCACATTGCCTCCTGCTCCTTCATCTTCACCACCAGCAGAACAAAAAGTCATTACAAACCCCATGTTTCTTCAACAAAAGCCATCTGAGTCCACAACCCATGAAGACATTGCTTGTGAATCGTGCATGTCCTCTATATCTTCAGATTCTAGTGAAGAAGAGACTAACCCAGAAGTTGAGAGGGAGGAACAAAGGTTTAGATACTTCTATATGCAAATGCCACCACCAATGTCAGAATCACCGCAGGGAGACTTTGGTTGGGATTTCTTTAACCCTTTTGACACCATGAGACCTGAGATTATAAGTGGTTATAGAAGTACCGAAGATGATTTGAAGGTGGTAAGGGAAGAGGAAGGAATCCCAGAGCTAGAGGAGGAGGAGGAGGGAGGAGAAGAAGAAGAAGAAGAGAAAAAAGTGGTGGTTCTTGGAGACAAAGGGAAATTAAAAATTGAGAAATGTGGGGTTGATGTTGTTAAGGTTGAGGAAGGAAGTGGTAATGGAGTCCAAGTAGAGCAAAAAGGACTAACAGTTATTGATAACCCAGATGGAGGCAGGGAACTACTGGAAGCTTTGATGGATATCCAGGACTATTTCATCAGGGCTTATGACTCAGGGAAGGATGTGTCCAGGATGCTGGAAGCTAACAGGATTTATTTTCAGCCTGGCTTGGAAAGAAAAAGTGGTACCTTACCTACTTTGTTGTTGTTTTTCATGGAAATATAGACATTTGACTTGGTAGCTAAGCTCCATAATCCTATCTTCAATTGGAACAAATTTCAGTAATCTGACTTGTAAGAAACTTCTGCTTTTCTCACTCTGGTTTTGTTTGTGTATTTAAGACTTCGCAGTTATGCTCCTTTTTCCAGACCTCTCATTGTTGCACTTCTTTTTTCCCAAGTGGGTCTAAGATTCTCTTGACTCAGTTTTATGATCAAACTAGGACATTGGCTCCTTACATTTCATGTTATATCGTTGGTGGTGTGAGAATTTTTGCTCTTTGCATGAATTTCATGTTCTGATAAGCCTTTTCTGCCATTTACTAGATGTTTTGTTCCAAAATATTCCTCTCTATCAACTTCGGAATAGCTGATTCTCATCTTTTGTTAATGCAGAGAACTCGGCAAAGTTTATCCAAGCTATTACGTGGCACCGGTCCACTTCATCAAAACCTTCATCCTGTAAAAGCCTTGTAGCATCCAGTTCAAAGGGCTCTGTAACCTGGAAAGAATTTAAGAATGATCTCTTTGATGAATATGGAGGAATGGATTCAGGAAGCCATTCACTAACACTTGGAAGGCTATATGCTTGGGAAAAGAAGCTCTATGAAGAGGTTAAGGTAAGATATATAATCTATCTTCATGGAAAGACTTGATCTGCAACTCTTTGGATGATAAAGTATGAGAAGAATCAACCTCTAATGACTCTGCAGAATTTATACTAATCTTGTTTTAGATTGGTTATATCGGTACACCAGGATATTGGATTTAATCAGTTGAAAGTGGTGATAAGAAAAATTAAGAAAAGCAGTCATCCCTCCAGTAAAACAATTTGAGTCTTGCAGAGAACTCCTTTAATATTCTTCATTCTTAGTTTCTGATTTGGTGAATTGTTTGTCAGGCTGGAGACAGCACGAGGAAATTATACGAAACAAAATGTTCACGCCTGAGAAACCAGGATGTCAGGGGAGATGACGAACTCACCATCGACAAGACCAGGGCTGCAGTAAAAGACTTGTATGCCAGAATTTTGGTTGCAATTCGAAGTGCTGAGTCCATCTCAAAAAGAATTGAAAAACTAAGAGATGAGGAGCTGCAACCTCAAATTGTGGAACTGTTAAAAGGGTAAGGATGCTATGCTCTAGAAACAAAATGCAAGTGTGATTCAGCATTCATTCCAGGGATTGCCTGGTTTTCTCATTTGTTTTCTTCCATGTGCAGCCTGACTCGTGCCTGGAAGATTATGTTAGAGTGCCATGAAACCCAGAACAAGATTCTACTGGAAGTAAAATCTTATGCCTGTCCAACATGTGGAAAATTCTGCAACGACTCTCATCGGCTTGCAACACTTCAGCTTGAGGCCGAGCTTCTGAATTGGCGTGCTTGCTTTACAGAATATGTTGCAGCCCAGAAGGCATATGTTGAAGCTCTTCATGGTTGGCTAACCAAGTTCTTAGTCCCCGAAGTTGAGTTTTACTCGAGGTCCAGGGGAAGGAGTTCAGCAGCAGCACCATGTCTAGCCAGTGGCCCTCCATTGCTTGTAATCTGTTATGATTGGTTATCAATGATACAGAAGATGCCAGACAAGCCTGTGTCTTTCGCATTGAAAAGCTTTTCAAAGGATGTGAGGGCTTTGTGGGCTCAGCAAGGTGAAGAACAACAACAAAAGAGGAAAGTTGACATTCTAGTTAAAGAATTTGAGAGAAGGACTTTGGCATTCCAGAAGGCAGAGACGAGGTTCATCGAAACCAAACTTATAGAATATAGATCAGATCCTGATGCAGAACACCAGAATGATCACTTCACAGAGAGTACCGATCAGTTGGAGATATTAAGGAAGAAGCTGGACACAGAAAGGGAAAAACACCATAACAGCATGCAAGAAACACAAAGGATCACTTTGAATGGATTTCAGTATGGATTTTCATCGGTTTTTGAGTCCTTAACAGAGTTCTCTAAGGCTTCAATGAACATGTACAATGACCTTGTAATTCACACTGAGAATGCTGTGAAAGAAGAGAACCAAACCTCCGTTGAAGGCTCCCAAGTTGAACAAAATCACAGCAGATAACAAGAAACCAGCCAATTTGATGGTTTGGATGCTTTGTATATCATACATCGTGTCAAAGCAGCTCGCTGAGACGAATTGTTCCGATTTCTAGCAGGTTTATTTAGCCACCTTACCATTTTTTTTTTTGGTTCTGCATGGACGTCTCGTTGCCCTTTTTGTCCAAGACCTGTAATTTTTAATCTTTAATTTAGTATCTTTCTTGAATGAGCTATAAGAAGGGCATAAGGGAAAGTTGATATGTGCAATCCTTGTAATTACATAGACTTTTGGTGTTGACCGGATTATGGAGGAATCTTATATATTTTCTGCTGAAAGATTGCTTCTTTGCTTTAAGGTTGGATTACGTACCAGCCCTAAAGCTATTGCTAAGAATTACTTCCTTTTCATATGAACTGTTAAGCATGAGAAGTACAGGGGAAGTGCAGAGAAAACTTGTCCATTTGGATAAGAATCAAGCTCACAGCAGACTATAACACTTTTTACACCCAGAAAAGTTCTTAAAGATTACCTTTTAAAGCTTTTTTGGAGGATGAACATGATTTCCACCGTCATCAGAGCACCGCCTTGAAGGGTTCGAATCCTGTCAGTCTAGGTCGATCGAAATCCAATATTCAGTATTAACTTACAAAGATTTCTGCTTTGTTACAAGGATGGACGAAAGGGACTTATTACTGTTGTGTTTGCTCATGTTAAGTTTTTGGGGTTGAATTTTCTCTAATACCCATAAGGCAGAGTTTTTTGAATCAATGGATTGAAATTAATGTTATAATACATTCATTTCAGGTAGAGTCAGCCACTTCTGTCTTCACAATCTTGTTTGGAGTCTGGTTTTAAATTCAAATTGTCCTTGTAACTATTGCTTCAATCCTTTTTTTTTTGTATGGAAAGTAACAGAAACCATTTTGAGAGCCAAGGCAACAGCTTTCACCTGTTCAAATTCAAAGCTTGAGGTAAAGGTCATTGTGCAAATTTTTTTAAGATCCTGTTCTGAACACTAATGCACTTGTCAATCACTCTACCATGAATCTAGTAGATGCCATGGTATAATCTTTCACCATGATATTTTGCAATAAGATTTTTAGGTTGTCTACCTAGGCGGATACACCCCCATTGTCTCAAGAATATGCTACTGCAGATGGCTCGAAACATAAAACCAACAATGCATATCCATTGCAGTTCAAGCAGAAATCAGATAGTTTCGAGTTTTGCTACATTCTATTCATAGTTTTGTACAATGTGCAGTGATATACATCCTAAAAAGGCTCGGCTATGATCATGCAGATGAATAATTACAGGTTCTAAATTTCTGAGTTACAACTACAATCTTCTCTTAACATTATCTTAAGCACAGAGAGACTAAGAATTGAAAAACAAGTATAAATTCACTAACTACAGCTGCAGGTGAACGTATGCCGAGAAAGGGGACAATATCCACCTGCAACCAATTCTCCACTGCTGATCCGACCACTGCACCAGCCACTAGGCCCCCTATAGTTATGACAGCAGCTTTACCTGCAAACAACAAATTGTCAGTTAGATGGTAGCCCAGGTTAACACCGGAAGGGGATTCATCGTCCACATAAAAAATGCTGCTTGATGTCTTAGCAACTAATAAGGACATCAGATGAATATGATTTGCTCAACCTCAAGTACCTCTTTATATAGTCTTAAATGTATGTGAATTATAGTCAGATGCTGCAGAAAAGGAAACCATAGTAGGGAAAACCATTACCTAGCTTTATATTCTTAGTGGTCATGAAGTACAAGGAAGAACCAAAACTTGTTGCTAAGATTAGTCCAGGGACATCTGCCCCAGCATAAGGAACCGTTGATAATGTGGAAGTTCCATTGACGTAAGTTAAAACCATTAAAGCTCCATAGACCCCTGTTTGAAGACCCAAATCAAGTGTCGACGGTACTTCCACTGAAATTGGTGTATTCTTTACTATAGTCTGCATCCATTGAGGCATCGATCCCATCCCAGAACTGTCTACTGGTTTAACATCAGCATAGCGAATACCACTACTTACAACTTTTCCTGCTCGACGTTGAGTTAAACTCCGCATAAGCAACATATCATATGCAGCCTCAACCTAAAGCAAATTAGAAGCAAGCTAATCAATAAGTTATACACATTAGGAAAAAGAGTAACATATATCCTCCAAAGTGACAAATGTCTTGTATTGCAGATTAATGATACTATTCTAATATATATCAAAGAAGATCAAATCTATTTATCGAATTTGCTCGTGGAATCTTCTTATTTCCATCATCGAAACAGTAAAATAGATCGTATAACACAAAATCACTGATGCAAGCAATAAAACTAACATTATTATTGAAGCAGTTCAAAATGATTAGCAAAAAAGAGCAGCAAACAAATTGGTTAGCAAAAAAGAGTAGCACACAAATTGGTCTACATCTATGCACATGCATCAATCAAATGCAGGCTTCTGGCAGCAAGTTCATTAATGATACCATAACTGAGAATCTAGAGATATAGGTTACCATTCACAAGATTGGAGAAAAGAAGGGCCAGGACATAGCCCATGAAAAATAGCTTTATATTCAGGTCACATCAAATCCAAATGCAAGCAAAGCAAAATCAAAAGGGAAGCCCTACACTGGTATTTGATAATTTGAGTTGGTGGAATCTAAAATTTTAGGATGAGATTGAAACCTAAAGTACTAGCACTCCTACATAACTCTGATGCCAAAAGTACAAGTCAAATGGAGTGGTTCTGATATTAATAACATATAGCTTAGCTCATCAGTTACAAACACAAAACATAAATCCAATCTTCACCAAGTCTCGAAGAAAAGGAAGAAAATGAAAATGATCCACAAAAAGCGGAGAAATCACATATTCAAACAGTTCTTAAAGTTCTTCAGAAGATCCAATATGAAACAGAGCATGCATTACACTTCAATACAGAAACTTCGCCAAGTCTATCAAAAAGATAAAAACTTTCAAGAACCCATCACCGAAAATTCATAAAAATTCACTCCGAAATCAAAATTTTACGCATTCCGGCAAGAGGCATTGATAAAAAGAAAAATCCACCTGTGCAATAGCTTCCTGGTCATCTTTACAAGTAGCGACAATCGCGTTTTTGGCGCGAAGTATGTCATCAAACGACGCGTTCTCCGATACGCCCAGAAGCTTCAGAGCGTTCTCCACCGACATCTGGAACGGAGCCGAGTCATCAGCTCGTGAACCGGCTCTCACGGTGGGGGTCCAAACCCGGCGAGAAGACAAGAGCAGAAGGCCTCTCCAAGGATCGTTCTTCAAAGCTCTTTGTTGGCAGGTGGTAGTTGCCGGACTGGAGAGGTGGGTCGGCGATCGTCGGACCGGCGAGAGGCGGTTGAGCCGGACGGCGAGAGTTGCTGACATTTTTATGTCTACAGAGACAGAGAATGTGAGGCAGAGCAAAACAACGGTTGGATTGAATTTGATAGATTTTGTTGGAGTGTGGCTGTGGTCTATGCGTGCCTTAGAATGACGGCCGTCAATGGTGATGATCATGGATCAAAGGGCCCACTTGTTGCCTTCATTTTTTTAAATTTCTGTTAAAAAATTAATCACTAAAATAATAATTTTAAAAAATCCAATGTTAGAATTAAAAAGTTTTAAAAATTAGAATTCTTTACATCTAACTTCATATAAAAATTTGTGATAAAGTTCATAATTTTCAGATCAACGAACTCTCAAAAATTAATATCACGAAAAGAGATGTATGTAACGTTCAAGGCAAAGGCGGAAACTTTGTGTCACCAAAAAAGCCGCTTGCTTGTGCTGATACGTGTGGAGAAGATGCTATACACATGTATAGTTCTATCTTGGCGTGTAAGTAACTGTAAGAGTTGGTTCTTCTCAGTTTTTTCACTAGTTCAGTAGTTCTTCTATTCATCTGCACAAGTAGTTGAGTTGGGTAACAGTTGGGTTTGTTGTTTAGACAGAAAGACAGGAAAAAGATTCTGTCTTGTTGGAGGTTTATCGACCCATCTTTTATGGCAGACAACACAAGGTATAAAACTAGAGATGGGATTTGCTCCAGAGCACTTACCCGGCAAGTGAATGCTCGTAATGGAGACAGTTGCAACGAGAAAGTTAAGGTGTCGTCGTTGGCTCTGGTTGGGGTGGTCTTGGGGCTGCTAACCATCTCTGCAATCAGGTTTCCCAATTTCATACTTTGTTGGTGATAGATCAAGGAACTTTTGATAGATGTTCTTGTAATAGTTTTTGTGTTTAACCATGGATTTTGCTTTCTGGGTTTGGATTGTTTTTTCATTTGATGTTACTGTTCTTGGAGATGGTAATGTTTTTGGCAGTCTTGATAATGTTGGTATTCAAGGTGGGCGAGTTGCTTCGTTTCTTCTTGTGCTTAATTATCCATTAATGATATGATTAGTTTGGTTCTGGAGATAGGAGAAGCCACTGAAATTCTTATCTGAACCTCTAATTTGATAAATATTCCCTTCAAGTTTAGGAGAACATTATGGTACTGAATGTTTAGCAACACGTAGGTATAGAGTTAAAACTCTTTTCAGACAATTGTAGTCTCATTTCTTACATCAATCTTTGTGCTTAGGTTTTTGGTATCCCTACGAAAATATATTTAATCTCCTTGATGAACTGGGCATCAAACCTTTCACTAACTGGGTTCCATCTGCTCACTATTCAGCTGAGGGTTTGGAGGTAATTGAACTGATCAATACCGTGTTTGATGGATGAAATGAATATACTATCTTGTGACGATTTTATTGAACTAAAGTCAAATAAGTTATAAAAATGTCTGAGCAAACCTCAAACTATTCTGCAGGTTGAGTTTCCAGTGTTCCAAGACCTGCTGCAACTTCCTACACCACTGGGACCCCTGTTGTATACTCGGGTGTGCATGGAGTTCTGCATTTATGATTATGTTTCTCTGTACAGAAATCTGTTAGTTATTGCAAATTGATCCATGTATGCAGTTGACTAGACAATCGCTGGTGGATAGAGTGACATTGCTTCCATTAATGGCTGCTGGTAAAGTGTCAAATTTGGATATCCATTTATTACTTTCGATACTAAAGTATGTTCCTCTCAATTATTGGCTCTACGTTCTGTTTTGGTGATTGACTTGACAACACTGACATGGCATGGAGAAAAATATGATTCAAGTAAGGATCTACATAGAAACTGTTACTTCTGCTTTACTTGAAGGCTATCAATGATGTGTCTTAAGTGGAGGTTTCCTGGTAGTTATTGCAAGGGAGCTTTTCAAACAGTTTGGCTGCTTGAAAAGGTTCCACCAGGACGCTTTGGCTCCATTGCTTCATGCGGGTCTGTTCACTCTACCAGAGCAATGCAGTGCAGCTGCAGCACTTGCAATTATATACTACATCTCCCTTGCTCATCAGGTATCTTTTGCTTGGTTATGTGTTCAATTGTAATGTGAATGGATTATGCTTTTTTTGGTTCGCTATGTTTGTAAAGACAGTTTTGCAATGACTATCATATGTACTATTGATGTTTGAATAACAATTGGAAAGAAATTGTAAAGAGAAAGATGGGAAGCAACATATTGAAGGGACCGGAAGTTCCACGCTGCCCTTGCCTTTTCCGTTTATGAATCTGACAGTCTTTCTTCTGGATGATTGCAGAAAGATTTTGATGTGGTATGCTGTCGTGGGAAATTTGAAGAAAGGATTTTTGGCCATGGATGGACATGATGATGACTAAGAGGCTGTAATTTTGTCGATAGTGGAAAAGTAATTGATTTCATCTTTAATGAGCAAACAGGTTGCATGTCAGAAGTGGCTTGCACCAATGAGAAATATGATGCAGACATTGTTATTTTGGCAGTTGGAATCTCCAGAATTCAGGAACTAATCAACAATAGGTTTGTTTCTTCTGCTAAAGTCTTTGCTAATAACTCTGATGAAGCTTTCTGCTTGGTATTGCATGATTTTCTGAATTGATGACCTTGCTGTTCCTTTTTGATAACGTTTTATTCTCAAGCAGAACAAAAATTACACTTTTCATATACCTCTATAACCTACCCTGCTTTTTAAGTACCACGCTAATGATTTGTTGCGCCTTGACGATGAAAATTTGGTTAAGAAAGTCATGTCTTACATCTCAGAGTGCACAAATGACTTGGAGATTGCTGGTGTTCTAGACAAGGAAATTGCCCGATTTCCAAAATCCAAGACTCACTTCTTTCCTGGTAGGTTACTTTGTTTAAGTTGCCTTTGTATCTGCAATGATAAAGCACCCTACCGTGTAAAACGTAGTAATTAAGTTTGATGGTGCTGAAGAGTGCAATGATTGTTATTGCAAATTCAGCTCTTATTGCAGTGGCTACTTCCATTTTCCTGACCAACCAACTCGATTGGTCAAGAAACTATCTTTGAATCTCCTAATCACTGACTCAGCTAGCCATCGAAATCGAAGCAACCCTTTTCCCTTTACTCTAAAATGGAATCACATCACTCCTGTCTTCTGCAACAAGTCCATGCCTGTCTTTGCTCATTATCTGGCGTCTTCCTTCTGTCAGGTAACACATGATGTGTGGCTCTACATCATTTCCAAACATGTTCATGGCCGAAGATTGGATTGTTACAAGGCATGGATCTTGGTAACAGGTGGGATTCACATGTGTTTAGTGATCAAGGATGGCCTTCACTTGGTTTCTGGTTTAGGACAGGAACTAGAGGAATATGTTATTACATCTATACTATGTTTTGACAGGAAAAGTCATACGTAAGTAGTCTGTCTGGAGGCAGCCAACAGAGCAGTGGACTTTCTTGGAGAAGGAAACTTTGCCAAGATAGTACCTGTAGAGGAAGATGAAGCACACATTCAAGCACCGCCTAGTCTCAACAGAAACCTGAATGAGACCAGAACACAACTACCATTTTCCAACTTCTTCCTCCAATGAATGGATGAATGGATCTCCAGATTCTAAATGTATTACTTCAAGTGATTGTTCTATATCTTTGCATGAACATGTTCAAGTGAAATGAAGCAAGTTTACAACGATTCTCTGCATTGAGTTGGATTCGGCCCAAGTCTCCTATGACTCAAGATGTCATTTTGTTAAATATATTTTTGATCACTCAGTTTTTCATATATCGAATAAAATATCGAATAAAACGATATTAAACTTTATAGAAAAAACTCTACTAATAAAAATTCTACTAGTATAAGTTCAACTAAACAGAGGCTTAGTTATTCCGATTTTGATTGTTGGACTTTGAATCTGGTTCTACCGGATTCTGGCGAGACTGAACGTTACCGTTTGGATCCATGAGGTTGATCTGTCCCGAGCTTGAAGATTCTTGCAAAACAAAGAAGGTACGTCGGAGGTTGTTTCCCGGTTAGCCCCTCCGACGCTCAAGTAAGTCTTTTTATGAAGGTAGGGTTGCCGAAAAGCCAATGAGAGTTATGTTATGAATTGCGTACCTTTGTTACGATAGAATCATACCTTATATATGAAGCAACAACTAGGTTTAGGTCTTTACGTGTGCATGAGAGTCTCTTACATGCGGACGGGTTGAGGAGAGCATGGATCGAGCTTGGGCTTGACATAGTCATTAGGTATGAGACTGATATTTGAAGAATGGATCGATCGACCCATGGGACATTTTGACTGGGCTCGAGCCCTGCACGACCGACCCGACCAAGTATATTTTGAGCAATTTTAGTAATCAGATTTATTGATATTTGCCATCACACGGATAATCATATTCAATTTCCCCTATTGTCTCCACTTTGTAGGAATTAGGAGATCAGTACAATGGCGCATTTGGCATCCACTTCCGGCCTATGTTAATTTTGCAAGTCAGGAACTAATCAAACAAAAACAAGCTATGTATAAGTCAGACTCTCAGCCTTTTTGTTTTGCTTCTGTTAATGCGATTTTACGTATAAATTTTAATCTCTAAGAAACTGACAGCTGCCTTCATTTGTCACCACAATATAATGCGTTACTATCGAATAATATGGCATATATAACTGTACACAATAACTAATGCACACAGCATTCAGAAAGCAAGAAAGGAATAAGAGAACAAATTGAGGCCACCAATTGTGGTATTACTCGGTCCCACGCCTGGTATCTTTGATGCAAGTAAGATATAAACAGAACATAACTGGTAGCTATGCAATCATAGACAAAAAAAGAAAAGGTAAAAATAAGCAAGAGCTAGAAGAAATTAATTAATGGTAAAGAAGAATTTTCTTTTTATATATATATATATATAAATAATTTATTCTTAATTATATTTTTTGCAAGTGATTGACGAAATGGACTGGTCAACATTAGTCAAGTCAACGGACCAGTGCATCGTTTTGCAAAGTAAAATCCAAAAATTGAAAGGTGAGAAAAGAGCGTAACAGCAGTGTCTTCCCAGCTCCCACCGAATCTGTTTCGCGTACCACTTCGGAATGTACACCTCATATCACACTGTACAACACCACCCTTTTTGTTTTTTTTACAGTTGTCAGTGCGGATTTAAACTTCGTATTTCTATTTTCTTATATTCACATTAAGAAGAGCAGTGTAAATTTACCTGTTATGTCAAAACAAATTTAGATTTGTGGTCAAACACGTGATGCATGAGAAATCGATAAAAAGTAAAGATGGCTTGATTTAGAAAAATCTTTAAAAAAAAATGCAAAAATATTTGAAAGAAGGAAGAAATTAGAAGACTTAAAGGAACCCATGAAATCGCAGGGTCATAAAATCTACAGAGCTCTAATTAAGAAAACGCGTAGACTTTTTCTTCATCTCATTTGGATTTCAATTTCATCACTAGGGTTTCTTTAATTCTCCACCCCACTCTCTCAAATGGGGTATACACATTACACACACAGATATATATAAGAACCCTACCAGTGTATACATATGCACCAACAACCAAAAACTCCTTGTTCCAAATTTAGGCCCATAATGGCCGTTCATTGCAGAAAAACAGCAGCTATGCCTATGCCTATGACTATGCTTCTCTTTCTCTTATTTTCCCTTCTCTCGTTCTCCTTCCAACAAGAAACACCGACCACCACCAGTGACGACCACCACCACAACAACAGCAAGAACATCTCTTCTCTTTCCGTATCTTTCCCACTAACGCCTCAACGATTCTCTTCACGTCCAAGTCATGTATCACCATCGTCATTTGTTAATCAAGAAGAATCAAAAGTGAAGGGAAACAATGGAGGATACCAAACGAGGACGAGGTTGAGTTATACAATGGCTTTGGTCCTGTCTCTTCCCATAGGCACACCTCCTCAGACCCAACAAATGGTTCTTGACACCGGTAGTCAGCTCTCTTGGATTCATTGTGGCAGTAAGAGGAATCCTAACAGCCGACAACCCGCGACATTGTTCGACCCTTCTCTCTCATCTTCCTTCTCTGCTTTACCATGTAATCACCCTGTCTGCAAGCCCCAAATTCCCGATTTCTCCCTCCCAACCTTCTGCCAGAACAGCAAATGCCGCTATTCCTACTTC
The DNA here is from genome assembly GCA_026413575.1 of Erythroxylum carthagenense. Lineage (NCBI taxonomy): Eukaryota > Viridiplantae > Streptophyta > Magnoliopsida > Malpighiales > Erythroxylaceae > Erythroxylum > Erythroxylum carthagenense. The sequence continues at coordinate 81,747,929 of JANZLD010000236.1, forward strand.
TACGCTGACGGTACCCAAGCTGAGGGCAATCTCGTCAATGAAAAGTTAACTTTGTCTCCTTCCCTAACCACCCCTCCGCTCGTCCTTGGTTGCTCTCAGCAGCTGGGCAACAATGAGAAGGGTATTTTGGGTATGAATCTTGGACGCTTGTCGTTCGTCTCCCAAGCCAAAATATCCAAGTTCTCGTATTGCATTCCCACCCGCCAGGCCGGGTCTCCCTCCATCGGGTCATTTTACTTGGGTGAAAACCCGAATTCAAACGGGTTTCACTATATTAATCTTTTGTCTTTACCTCAAGGTCCAAATAGACCACCCAATCTGGATCCTTTCGGTTATACCGTTGCCATGCAAGGAATACGAGTTGGCAACAAAAAACTTGACATCCCTCCTTCAGTGTTTCTGCCCCAACGAAACGGAGCGGGTCAAACAATTATCGATTCCGGGTCCGAGTTCACTTACTTAATGGACGAGGCTTATAATAAGGTGCGGGAGGAGATAGTGCGGTTGGTGGGCCCAAAACTAAAGAAGGGCTACACATACGCCAACGTGGCAGACATGTGTTTTGATGGAAATCCAACAGATATCGGACGACTGATCGGGAATATGGCGTTGGAGTTTGATAAGGGAGTGGAGATTGTAATCCAGAACGAGAAGATGTTTGGTGATGTGGGAGGTGGGGTCCATTGCCTAGCCATCGGACGGACAGAAATGCTCGGAGGTGCGTCGAACATAATAGGGAACATACATCAGCAAAACATGTGGGTGGAGTTTGATGTAGACAACCGCAGGATAGGGTTGGGTAAGGCCGACTGTAGCCGATCATAAATGCTTGCTACAGAGTTTAAAAGGAGGGAAAAGGAAAAGAAAGATCAGTGTGCGGGTCTTGACTTGTGCCTTGGAAACAAGACTTTAGAATGAGAAGACAGCCGCCGTGAAGCTTTTAGGACCAGTCCGTCTAAAGCAAAAGTAGTCCCCAGTCTCCAGTAGCTGTGTTTATTTGTGTGCATTACATGTATAAATGTAATATAGTCTTCATATAAGAAACGGGAGGTTAGTTTATTTGAACTGCTTTTTTCTCAATTAATTAATTTGATTTTCGGGGTTTTAAATCCAAAATAAAAAAGAATAAAGAATGTGTTAGATAGAATAGAAGGCATGATTTCAAGCATTTGTATCAGTCTGGTCCTTCTCAAGAAGAGCTGCAGCCAAGCCATACACCACCCATGACTTTCCTTTCTCTGATTGATCCTCTTTGATTAGTTTTTCTTCTAAAACATTAGAAAGAACAACTTCAGCCTCCTTGTAATGGAATTGTCAACAGAACAGGTATGGACACCAAACAGGATGGAAACGTGGCAAAGATTTCTGATAATGAGTGGGGCCTAGAGCAGTTGGATGCATGCCAGGTGGATGGAAGACCTAGACAGCTACAAATGAAAAAGATACATAGCTTATGATTGTAAGATTTTGTATGCTCACATTCCCGACATTCACTTCACACATGTCTTAAGATCAGTTTTGCTTGCTTTAACCTTCACTATTTACCTGTGCACGTGGCCACTTATGTCCTCTATCATTTGTAAATTATGGATTGGTTTTGGTCGGTCTCCACTCCACTTACTTTTTGAGATGAAATGATTCGATTTGGCTGAGAGCCGAGTGATATAAATAAACATAAAAAAAGTAGAGGAAAAAGAAAAGTACAACAGTCCAACAGACAAGTGGTGACTGGTCTGGCACGCTGTTTAATACAATGTGACTTTACCTCAAAAAAAAAAAAAAAACAATGTGACTGAAAATCTTGATGGTAAATTTGAATATCCCAAGAGTGAAAAGCCAAAGTACTTTTTACTTGTTACGTTATTTTTCTTTTCAATGAATTCTATTTAAAGATGCCAGCTAATTTAGACTATGAACTCATTTTCATTTGATTGAATGATTTATTTATTATTCAAATGAATATATTTGCAAATTTATTTACAATTTTATAATATTGTTATATATATATTATATATAGGTATATTAAAAATAATGTTTTTATTATATAAAAATAAACCTGCATATTATCAAAATTTTTCAAACCTCGCAATCTAACAAAATTTTAATTAGATATTAATAATGATAATGATAATAATGGGTCATTCTTGTTCCAATTAGTTCAGTTTGATATAAATTTAAGAGAATAAATTTTGTTAAATTTTGGGTTAAACTCATATTTACAAAGTTTAAAATTTTTTATTTTCATAAGTTCTATTATAAGCCTGAACGATCCAGTTATAATCACAAAATAATATAATTTTTGAGAAATTTCTTAAAAGGATATCAGCTTAAATTTAAATTAATTAAATTGACACTATTTTAATAATTTTATTCAAGATGATGCCGTGTTGAATAGTTTGAATATATTTATTGATTTGATTCGATCCAATCCATTGCTATGTTTAATTCCGCAACTTGTTTCTTGTATTGGTTGCATGTTCTAATATTTAAGTTGGGGTTTAGGATAAGAGTAACTATTCTGTTACCCGGAAAACACGTTGAGATGCAGTGAACAGTAGTAACTAAGCAGTAAATAGATAGGATGCAGGAAGACTTTGCATTCAACCGTAGAGGTGATCGAGTCTCGTGGAATTGTATTGTCCATTTGAAGTATTTCAACGATCATAGCGAGTGAAGATGATAAATGAAACCGAGTAAGATATACGGGAATCCACTAATAGTTGCCACTTGCCACACGTCTTGTCCTGTAATATGGTTGTATTTCAAAATAAAAAATGATGTTCTTATTCAAGCTATTAAATCATACCAATAAAGGACAGGGACAAAACAAAGAGAGGAGAGGATTAGGAGGGAGGAAGAGAAGGTACAGCTGTCTAAAAAGTAAAAGGTTGGGGGATGTGAGATCACTTTCAGTCGTTTTCTCTCGAGAAACAAACCACAGCAGCCCAGACACGCACGCTCTTGGAAGCATCCCACTTTCCTGGGACCAGGCAGCAGCAGAAGAACTGTTGACTCACCAAAATTACACTACAAAACCGTCTTCTTTGAAAAAGCAAAGAAGCTCAATAATGCTTTTTTGGCTGCCCTGCCGCCTGGCTAGCTACAGTTGGCTGCTCCACTCCACCTTTCTTTGTTGTTTACATTGAAAAGTAAGCATAGAGCTCTTTTCTTATTTTTGTTTACAGTTGTCAATTTGTCATGTCATGGTCCCCTCCTCTGCTTTTCCGTGTATATATTTGTCCTATTCATTTATGATTTTGCTAGGTCAAACTTAAATTCTCACCCCCATAATGTTCATGCATTAAGATGTCTACAAACATGAATGCTATTACATGTACAAGAACCCTAAAATAGATAAAAGAACAACGAATAATAAAAAAAAACAACTTAATAAAATTTATTTGAGTTAAAAAAATCTAAAATCAAGCTTGCATCATTTTTGTACATCATATTTGATTAATTTAGTCCAAGTTTTTATTTTGAAATTAGAGTTTCACTTAGGCCTAAAATTTGAACTCTAGATCAAACTTAAATTGAATGTTTCAAGTTCTAAACTTGACCGACTTAGTTTATTTGCGAAATTTGTTTTTGTTAAATTTAAGAAATAATATTATTATTTATGCATATATATAACCCAAGAGATTGTCGTTTAAATTATATAAGATGAAAAGAAAAATACAAAGAGATACATAACAAACGTAAAAACTAACATATAAGTATAACCATAAAAGTAAATATTTAAAAGCAAAATGTTGGCCAATATTATATCAAATGCAAAAACATATCTAATCACAACTGTTATAATCAAAGCCATTCCTACAAAATATCTCATGTTATTTCCAATCCTCTTTTTTTTTTTAAACCATTCTATCTAATTCCTTTTATGTCTATACTTGTATAAAAAAATAATATTATGATCCACAGCTGTTAATAAAAAAGAAAATTTACAAAAAGAAATGAAAGGAGAAAAATATAACACCATAATAGCAACCTTATATGAAAGTGATAAAATACTTCTTTTTGTATAAAATTTAGGTTTAATAAACAAACCCACTAAATCTAACTGGTCCTCTTATTTTCCTTAAGCACTTAAACTTAGTGTTTAACCCTCTTAGGTGCTGGTCGGTACTGGCGATTTCGCATAATATTAGCTGATATCGTAAGTTTTAAAAAATATGGGGCCCCTTTTTGCAAAAAGTAAAAATTTTACAAAAACACCCCATTAGTGCTTCTGCCTGTCTCCCTATGAATATATTTATTTATTTATATTAAATATGATGTTTTTTAAATTATAATTGTTAATCATATATTTATTAAATTAATCTAATAACACAAAATTATGCCTCATATAATTATTGTTCATTAAATATATTTTAAGAAAATAAAGACTGTTAGTAAGGTAATTAAGTTTCATAACATTTTTATATAATTATGAGTAATGACTTTTTTGTGGTGATGAGTAAATTTTAAATTTTTAAAAAATTAATAACTAGTATAACTACATTATTTTTAAAATTTAACTACATTATTATAAAACAACAAAAAAACTACACTAGAGCACACATTTAGTGACTACCCTATGTCTAGTAGAATTAGAACTTATCAACTTTCAATTTAACATTAATTTTTAAAATTTTGTTTTATTTTTATATATAAAATATTGTTGTTGTTAACTTTAATATATAACTTAAAGTTTTTATCTCCTTGATCTAAATTAAACTTTAAGATAATAACTAAATAATGTCATTCATATTATACAAAACCTTTGAATACAAATAGTAAAGTAAAAATTAGTAGAATATTGTAACCATAATTGTCAAATTATTATACATGTATGAACAATATTATGAGTACCGTTTTATACCAGTCGGTACCAACCGGAATGTACCGTGTTGGCTGAAAAACAAAACGGTATCTATTAAAATGGAACCAACCGTAGGTACCAACAAATACTGGGATTTTCTCCTAATACCGACCGATTGTTTGAAAATACCAGGGACTAATTAGCAAAATTGTAAAAAAAATTAATTCCCCTTTGACCGCCCCAACTCATCTCCATCTGCTTCTCTCTCATTTTTCATCTCCCTCCTAAACACTCTCCAATCTCTCTCTCGTTCTCCTCTCCGATGGTTACTTCTCCCTCTTCGGCCAGCGTCAACACAGTACACTCTCCTCGATTCCTCCACGCCACCATCGCACACCCTCCTCCCTAGTCTCCACTTGTCGCCATGAACTCACAACGATCGAATCAATTTTAGACTTCACCACACACCCACCGTCATCCACTCTTCACCACTGTCCACCGTCCACCGTCCGCTCTCCACCACCATCCACTGCTGCTTGCCACCGCCACATTTGGAGTTGACACTTGCCGGATCTAGAAAAGATCTAGATTCATACTTGACTCAAATCACCCGACCTAAAATTTTGAACCATATACGTAGAGAATTTTTTTGGTGTGTTTTACCTTTTTTTTTGCTTAATTACATTTATGAATTGTGATTGTGAATGGATTGGATTGTTGGAAGTTGGAAGTTGGAAATAAGTTGTGTAGATTTGTAATTTATGTTGGGTTAAAAATTTGGAATTGGATATTTTGAATGGAGTTGAATGCATGATGCACGGTTTTAATTTGAATGGAATTAAATATTTTGAATGGAGTTGATGATGTTAGTTATGATTTGGTTCATTCACGGTATGGTTATGCATGAATTGAGATTTTGAATTTTAAACATACAATATGTAAGTGATCACAAACTATCATCATGCAATAGAAACATGACTTTTAGGCATTGCAAGAGTAATTATGAATATAATTCTTTCCAATCTATGTACTAGAAATTTATATAATTAAAATGAATACACTTTAATTGTTTCTTCTTCTTTTTATGTTAATGACATTTAACTAAAATTTCCTCCCTCTTCTTTAACAAAGAATCAAGATAAAGAATTAATAATAATTTTCCTCAATTTCAAATATTAAATTACTTGAAGAAGTGTTTGAAGTTTTGACATTCGGTCTTTTTGTTGGAGGACTGTTGTAAATTATATAAAATAATGGTTGCATTCTTTCACTTCTAGAAAACGATATCTTACAATCTATGTGTTATCTTTTAATAAATTAAACTCCTTGTTACTTGTATATATTATACAAGTTATCTCATCTTCTTTATTAATTTTCAAAATCAAATCTAAATCAATTCAATACCTTGGAATATAGTCAAGCTCCATCTTTTTTTTCTTGATTGTTGTTACCAAATTTAAGCTTCTATAAAATGTCATTAAAGTGATTGAGTTGATGTCATAGGCTTGTGGATTAGGCAGAACTTTTGTGTCCCTGTCATCCGTCCCCACCCATGGGGACAGCAACCAAACGCTACGTTAATGTTATCAATTGAAATCATGCATCTATCAATTCTTTCATTATCATGAGAATTCATTGTCATGAGAAATTGACATATATTTCTTCATTGAATTGTATATCACAGAACACTAGTTCAATTAGTTTAAGTTATGCATGAAACTTACTTCTAAAAAATAAGTTCAAATGTAGTCAATATGGTGAAGCTTAACATTCAACATACTATGCATACAATTTAATCATAAGTTAATATATCTTGTTACTTCAACCATATATGACAGAACTAATTTCCTTTTACAACTCGCAAAGTCCAACTAGCAAGTGTGTGGTTTATTTATTAGCTACAAGTTTCACTTTCGTACACATGAATGTATTTTCTATGCCCACAAATATTTGTCCAATTAATAAACATAAAAAATATGCTCTCGTTATCAAGAAACGAGGTCCTATCTTAGCTAGTATATATATATATATATAGATAAAATTAGATTGTATTGGATGAGATTGAATTGTGTATGATTTTGATATATGTCTTCATTTATTGTTACAGACTAATGGAAGGAAGTTCAAGTACTCCTGAACAAACTGCTTCAGGAAGATATTGTATCATCGCGTTACCCATGTTAAGGCTAGAATAGTATATATGTGAGATTATAGTGAAATTAGAAAGTGTAATTCATGCTCATGCATAATATAACATACACATACACGTGAATAGTAACTTTTGCACATTAAAATAATTGTACATGCATTCATTGACAATTTTCGGGTATAATTAACTTTTATATGTGATATGTGATTTTATTGAGAATTGTGGTTTATTTCTATTGAAAACTAAATTGGAGAGTGTAGTTATTGGATTAGAAATTTTGGTGAATTTTAGGAAAATTTTTGAAAATGTTAGACATTACTGGACTAGGAAAAATGCCAAGTGGCGAGTAAATTGATGAATGGAAATAGAAATGATAGTTAAATGATAATGAAGAAATTTGAGAGATGACTTTAGAATTTGTGAGATAATGATATTAAAAATTTAAAGACAATTAGATTAAATTATAGAGAAGGTTGAACTAGTTAAATGAGAGACTAGTTAAAGCTTTAGAAATTGGACAAGTGTCCAAATCTTAAGCCCACGTTTCTTTTAGCTTTAAAATATCAAGTTATTGTGTTTTCTTGTCTAATTATTCTTCTTCAAGCTTCTTCTCCTTCTTCACGGTTTTGATACACCAAACCTTCACCAAAGTCACACCTTGCTTCTAGCTATCCATTGCCACTCCTACTTTGTTATCTATTCTTTTGCTTCAAGAAAGACCTAACCCAAACCACCTTCAAAATGATGTACGTGGTTGCTTGAGGAATTAGGGCTTCTTGAGATTTTAAAGATTTTGAAGTTTTAACAAGTATTATGTTAATCCTTATGAGTAGTAGGAAGATGAATCAAATTTGATACTTTATTTGACATTACATGATCATGAGAAAATTAGTCATTTTCATAAACACAGTGAAAATAAGATGAAAATATGGATGTATTGTTATTACGTATTTGATGACCATTATGTTATAAGATAACGTAAAAATTATTTTTGAGTTTAAAAGATCAATGAAAATGCGCATAAGATGAGTACATAAAATTTTTTGGAGAAAAGTTGATATGAATGCTCTGTTTTCTTTACTATCAACGCGTGAATCTTTGAGTGTGTTTAGGAATGAACTCAAATGAATTTAGAGGTAAAGAATAGGTGTAAGGTGATGTCGAGATATGAGGAAGAATGATTAAAATGAAAGTTTAAGAAGAAAGTGAAGAATATATAGTGAATGAATATGCAGAAAAATGAAAGAAGAAATACGACAGTGCAGAAACGTAGAAAATGAAGAAGATGAGTGAATGATTTTTCTGTTTTTGATGTCCATGAGAAATAATGGCTTTTGGTTTTATTTGAGAATGATTTGATTTAAAGAGAAAATAAGTTAGAAATTGTTGGTTTAAGGGAAGGAAAGCAGAATAAGAAGAAAACTGCAGTTCGATGAAGAAAAGGAGTTGCACGATCATGACTTTTTAAAGGAATGTGAAAAAGCACGATCGTGCTTCTGCGATTGTGACTTCTATGGCTACCGAAGAGGGACTGTTTCGAACATGCCTGATTCTTTTGACGATAACTTCTTCTCCCTACCTCCAAATGACATAGGATTTGAACCAACAGATTCGTAACACATTGTTCTATATCTCCACCAAAAATTATCACCATCTGAAATCAATTCATAAGAGATTGATTGATAAATTTGGGACAAAATTGATGAGGAGTTCTGGAATTTCTTGACTAGAGCATTTTTACTAATCATGCTTTGGTATTTTAGGCATAACTTGATCTATAGAGATCCAAATGAGATGATTCTTAATTTAGATTAAACTAGAGACATATGGCTATAATTTTTAAGAAGAAATTAAATTTGAATTCTGTTCTTAAGGGTCTTGAAACTTAGATTTAATTTATGTTTTGGCTTAGGCTGCAGTACTACCTATGATAGAAACTTATGTCCTGTAATTATCGAATAAACTGTATTAATATAAACCAAATTAGACAAAGTTGTCTTCACAAAATTTGTTGATTATTCTCTTATATTTCAATTTGTAAGCGATCTAGAAGGGGGGTTGAATAGATCTTTAAGCTTTTTGTAATTTTCTACAATAAAATCAGAAGTTAAT
>JANZLD010000236.1:81757093-81770601 GCA_026413575.1 Erythroxylum carthagenense
TCGTGCTAACGGGCTGTGGAGAGCGTGGATCGGGCTTGGGCTTGGCATAGCAATTAAGTAGGAGATTGATCTTTGAAAAATGGACCGATCGGCCCACAGGTCGTTTTGACTGGATCCGAGCCCAACACCGCCGACCCGACCAGAATCAATGTTCAAATATAAACCTTTAGACATAAAAATTTATTTAGTTCTTCTCTTATAATTTAACTTTTAATCAAAAGTCCTACTAATTATAATATTTGATAATGTATTTTCTTAAATATTTTGAAAAATGTTTCAAATAATTGATTTAATAATTTATTCATAATATGTAGTTTATTACATAAATAATGACCTTTTTGTAGAAAATATTCTATTTAATAATTATAATCTTAAAATTTTAAATATTACTCTTAATACTGATTTATTTACAATATTATTAGTAATTTAATTTTTTAAAAGCATACTAACTTTAATTGTGCTTTGAATTAATATTTTAGATTTGGTCTTTTGTTTTGAATTATTTTAATTAATTAATTAATTAATTAATTAATATAAAATTATAATCTTTTATGCAAAAATTACATTATTTTTGACAAATTATTTCTTAAGGTATTGTATGAAAAATTTTAAAATAAAATTCCACCTAATTATTAATTTCATTATAAGTAAATTGGTTGTATTTATTTATTTTAAACCATTAGATCTCAAATTTATTCCTTCTCCTATCAATCCGTCTCTTCTCTGTGCGTGGGGTGTACTGTCAGATCACCAAAAGACAAGGTCGGTGGTTTCTTAGATCCAAGCCCCAATCTTTTCCCACTTTCTCTTTTGATTGATTGATGCCCTTTTCGATTTAATCACTGTCCAATTTGATCTCACCGAATTAAAGCTTGTCCCTTTCTTATTCGATTCCACTGTTTGACGAACTGTAGTTGCTGTTTCACCATTTCTCTCTACACAAGTTAGTGAATTTCGTTACGTAAGTGGCTTCCCGTTCCAAATTCAATAATAGATTGTTGTTGGTGTCCGTTTTTTGAGCAACCAATCAGGGTGTTGATATGAAGGATTGGTCTTTGTTGATTAGATGTATTGGTCTCATTTTGATTTCTGGGATTTCATCGTTTTCTTCTGATATTATATCTGGGGTTTAGGAGTATAATTTGTTTATGTTGTACTAATTGTTGGTTGTGAATGTAACTTGATGTTGATCTTCCTATTGGAACATTTTACCTGTCATAGTTTGTTCCTTTTTGTAAGTCTGATTTATTTATTTATTTATTTTTGACTTTCTGAATATTGGGAAATGAAGCTTGACAATGGGTATGGCTCAAAACAACCACGACATGGAGGAGGGGACGCTGGAGATCGGAATGGGTAAGTTTTTACTATTCACTTTTCTTAATGGTTGATGATGTTGGATAGTGGCAATGGCAATTGGTGCATTGTTAGAAATAACCTGTAAAGGAAATTTCTGGGGACAACATGTGACTGTTGTATGATTTCATTTAAGTTGAGTGAATTCCTCTTGGAAATGCTTGAGGTTGTAGTAATTACATCACTGGAACTTTTTCTATTTATTTGGCCGTGTTGCAGAATATAGAACTGTTTCTGGAGTTGCTGGACCTCTTGTCATACTTGATAAAGTTAAGGTAGATATTGCTGTTTTTCTTTAAGCATATGATTCTTCTCATTTCTGTTTTGTACTTGTGTTATAGCTCCTGCATACTATTCCTCAGTGCATTGCATGATTTCCTGTCTTAGGGTCCCAAATATCAAGAGATTGTAAATATTCGTTTAGGGGATGGAACAACCCGGCGTGGTCAAGTCTTGGAAGTTGATGGTGAGAAAGCTGTTGTTCAGGTGATAATTGTTTATTTCTAGCTACGTGTCTGCTTCTAATTCTTAACTTTCCTAGAAATTGAGTTTTGGTGTTCTTAGAGATGTGATAATAACCCATTCTCTTGTGGAATATTGCCTCTTAGAGTAATTATTCTTTGTTACTTTATGAAATTGTTTGTCTATCTTTTATCTGTTATTATTGTTTCAAAGATGATGAAACTGTTAATCAAGGATCTGAATTGCTGATTCCGCTTCTTCTTGACAAGGTTTTCGAAGGAACATCTGGAATTGATAACAAGTACACAACTGTGCAATTCACTGGAGAGGTAATGAAACCATTTTGTGATTCTTGACATGGATATTTGAAACCTAGGACGGCGTTGGTTTTATTTGAACTGCTAGTCAATTGGAGATCATTGCTGCGCGAAACATTGAGCTTAAGATGACACATTTTCAGTTTTTTTTTTTTAGTTGTCTCATAAAGTCTTTCCATATTCATATTTCACGTGTCCATGGATGTATTTTTTAGTAGATTTTGTGATCTTTAAGTTGTGTATTAGATTGTTACTTGGCCCTGTTAATGAACACGGTTATATGGTAAATAAGCCATTTTTTTTCTGGAAAATAGTGAAAAAAATGTACTTGCATATGTCTCTATTCCTACCAAATTGACCACATAATTTGGGAGGAAAATGCTGTCTAATTGACTGGCATTTCATGCACCAAGAATCTATTGGATTGCTGATTTGGGATCTTCCAAGTGTTTAAATGAATAATTTGATACTTTTCTAGTGCCATATGTGAGCCTGCCTTCTTTACTTCTCTTGTTTGTAGGTCTTGAAAACTCCAGTCTCTTTGGATATGCTTGGGCGCATTTTTAATGGTTCTGGAAAACCAATTGATAATGGTCCTCCAATTTTTCCTGAAGCATACTTGGATATTTCTGGCAAGTTATTCTTAATCTTAATCTTGGCATCTTCTTCTTCTATGAGAGGCATTTTCTTTAATATTTGCATGTGTGTTGCAGGGAGTTCTATTAATCCTAGTGAGAGAACTTATCCTGAAGAGATGATCCAAACTGGCATTTCTACAATTGATGTCATGAATTCTATTGCCAGAGGACAAAAGATCCCCTTGTTTTCTGCTGCTGGTCTTCCTCACAATGAAATAGCTGCCCAAATATGTCGTCAGGCGGGTTTGGTGAAGCGATTGGAAAAGACTGACAATCTTCTCGAGGTAATTTGCAGCTTTTAGTGGCTAATCTGTTCTTAGAAAATCCTTAACCAGGAACATATATAAATTAAAGTGTGAATGAAGATAAATGGTTTGCCTAATAGCACAGGCCAAAAACAATAGGTCAGTGATGAATTCTACTGCAGAATCTTACTCATTATTTCTGCTATTCTGTGTTAAAATATAATTTAACCAACTTTACTGTCCTACTGTCTTGAAAGGTTAGAGTCTGTTATCAATTTGTTTTTTTGTTTTGTAAGAGAGAGAGAAGAAAGGAGGAACAGGTTCTGAGAGTGAAAGCACTTTATTATCTTTTGAACACAATTACTTTGTTGTCTTTTTAACATAACTTTCTTTCCATCATCTGTTTAAATTTTTATTAATGGCTTGTTTCATTTGCAGTTAATTCCTCTCCCTCTAATGTCAGGATCTTAACCTGGTGATCTTGTCTACATTTTTCAGGATCAAGAAGAGGACAACTTTGCTATTGTATTTGCAGCTATGGGTGTAAATATGGAGACTGCACAGTTTTTCAAACGTGATTTTGAGGAAAATGGTTCGATGGAGAGAGTGACCCTTTTCCTCAACTTGGTAATTAATTGATTTTTTTTTTGGTCAGCTCTATCGCTCAAAGAAATGATTTTTTGTATTCATAGGTTTGTTAATAATTTGATAATCTCTTCAAGTTTCAGTTTCTAAAACTTAGTCTGCCATGTTGTCCTACAGGCCAATGACCCTACCATTGAGCGTATTATTACACCTCGTATTGCTCTTACCACTGCAGAGTATTTAGCATATGAATGTGGGAAGCACGTTCTTGTCATACTTACAGATATGAGTTCTTATGCTGATGCTCTTCGAGAGGTGAGAAAATATTTTTTTTTCCCACTTTCTACTGTCTAGATCATACCTAATGGAATTTGAATTGGAATCAGCAAGCTTGGCTGTCCAAACTCATAATAAGAATTCTGCCACAACCTTAAACTTTCCTTTTCCTAGAAAGTTGATTGAGTATATTGTGGTTTTTTGATTACATCATACTTTTTGTATTAGTTCAAGCAAGTGCTTGCTCAGTCAAGTACATTTTTGCTTCTTCTATGTGAAACATACTAGAACGTTGTTGCAGGTGTCTGCTGCTCGAGAAGAAGTGCCTGGAAGGCGTGGATATCCTGGGTACATGTATACTGATTTGGCAACAATATATGAGCGGGCTGGACGAATTGAAGGGAGAAGAGGGTCCATCACACAGATTCCTATTTTAACTATGCCAAATGATGGTAATGTCTTTCAAACTTACCTTACTGGCCTTATATCTTTCCTTGCTTTGGTTACAATAGATGGCTTAGATCATTTTCTGTTCGAGCAGATATAACACATCCTACCCCAGATCTTACGGGATACATTACAGAGGGGCAAATATACATTGACAGACAGCTCTATAATAGACAGGTAAGCATCAAAAGATTCCAAAGGCTTTCTTTTTTCCCCCTCTGGTGGCAAAGCTTACATTGAAATGGCCTTGGTTTACCTGCTCCTGTGTTATATTAAAAGCCTTGGGTTATTATATCTGTTGTTGTGTTGTTTTCCACTTCAATATCTTCATGGATTGTCATAATGGATACTAATTTTTTGCTTACTTGAAGAAATGCAAACAAGTGTGAGCTTTTCTATTAAGGAAAGAGATCTAATTATCTTTTTGAATTGGCCAGATTTATCCTCCAATCAATGTCCTCCCTTCACTGTCTCGTTTGATGAAGGTAATATAATTTTAGTGGAATCATCAATCTGTTGAAATTTCTGTTTAGGGAGAGGGTTAATGGGTCAGGATATAGGGTGACGTAGTTTATGGCACGACACATGTTCTAAAGAGTACTTTGATAATCGTTTCAGAGTGCCATTGGCGAGGGGATGACTCGTAGAGACCACGCCGATGTCTCCAACCAGGTCTTTTTGTGCAAGTTCTTGGGGCTTAGTTTCAGTTTGTTGCCTTGATTGTTTTTTCTAAACCCTGGCATTTGGATTTCAAAACCTTCAGCTTTATGCAAATTATGCTATTGGAAAGGATGTTCAGGCTATGAAAGCTGTTGTTGGAGAAGAAGCCCTTTCATCCGAAGATCTGGTCATACACATTTCCTTTCTCAAATGAAGAGTTTCTGCTTCTGTATTCAATCATTCCTTATTAACCTATTAATGACATTGTTCCTCTGAACAGCTTTATCTCGAATTCTTGGACAAATTTGAGAGGAAATTTGTCACTCAAGGAGCTTACGACACTCGCAACATCTTCCAATCACTCGATCTGGCATGGACACTGCTTCGCATCTTCCCCCGCGAACTACTCCATCGTATCCCAGCAAAGACGCTCGACCAATATTACAGCCGGGATTCAACCAATTGAGCTACAAGGTTTTCCCAGAACCTTTTGCTTTAGTTGTTTTGGATGAGTGCTAGGAATTTGTTCACTTGCATCCTTGTCCACTCCTCCTTTGCATAGTTCGTTCTCCTCCATCATTCGGAAACAATAAAAGGTTATTTGTCATTTAGGGTTCCAAATTTAGATGCCCTTTTGGTTTCATGTTTTGAAGTTTTTAAGATTCTTTTGTTCCCAGTCCTAATTCCCCTTTTGATCTTGTAATTTATTGATTAGTACACATAGTGAAGCGCCCTAGCGAGATGCTTGTATTGCTTTTAAGGTGACATTTATGGATTCCTTTTTCACTTCAATTTGTCTATGTTCTCAAATCCAATGAACTATTAGGAGCTGGAATTAAAGATGATAATAAGTTGGATAGGATATAATCCCTTAAAGCTTTAAACAAATATGGACTCGTTTGGATTGTATTTGGATTAAGTTAAGTTCTATCCTAATTAGGCCTTAATGTTCGAAAAAGATTTGACAAAATGGATTTGACAAAATACTCAAAATAGACACGGCTTAACCTAACCTAAGTAAAACGAGTTCGAGTTTAAAAGTTAAATTGTTTTTTATTAAAAACGTCTGGAAGAGTCTGAATAGATTTAAAAACAATTGTTATTAGGAAGAGTTCGGAAACAACTTTTTTATTATGTAAAAGTAAAGTCGCGAATTATCAAGTTTTTTTAAACCTTGCTTTATTGAGGTTTCAGTAATGACGATCATATTATTTGGTCACCATTCGCATTCTACAGTTGAAGTTATAGGCAGCTGATGCCTGTAGTTGAGTTTTTCACGTAAGCACAGAAAAAGAAAACACAAATCTTTCGTGTTCTTAAAGATCCGACAATTACCAACGGAAACACATAAAAAAGATTAAAACTTTAGAGCGTTGTAAAGATCAAAGCTTTGTGATTATAAAGAACAATGTCGCTTCCTCGCTATCTTGTTCTTATGGACCTCGAAGCCAATATAAAACGACGTCATTTGCGAAACTAAACATTTGTAAGCCGGAACTGAAAGTGGTCTTCTTGCTCTTTGTCTGTCTGTGGCGACCGAAACCGAAGCTTGTTAGGTTAAAAGGTAACAACTTTTCCCGAAGCTTGTTAGGTTTAAAGGTAACAACTTTCATCTCCCAAAATTTCTGATATGGGTTTTCTTTAGTTTGATTAGTAATTACGAGAATTTTGTGATTTGGGGTTTTGTAGAATAGGACGAAGATGGAACCTGAGGTGGTGAAATCGGAGATGGTGTTACCTACACACCTGAGCTTCAAGAGGATACAGATGTACGAGAAGTACCCAAAAGGCCAATCAAGAGGCCGCCATTGGAAACACCTTAAGCAGATTCTTCAGGCAGAGAATTTCCAGAGCTACCCTCTTGATGAACCCAACTGTAATGCTAATTCCCTCACCTTGGCTTCTTTGATTGTTTTTCATTCAAGTTTTATCTTTTTTTCACCTGGTTCAAAAATTTTCAACTTTGTGTTTTTATATCTCATAACTTTTTCTTGACTCAACTAACTTTAGATGCCATATTCACTCAAATGTCTGCCTGGCAAGAGTATTGTGAGGATTGTTTCGTGAAATTCCTAATTGCTTGAAAGTTTAGTCCAGTATTGTTTCTTTAGGGATATATTCAAGTGTGTTTCTGTTTAGGTGTAGAACTGAATTTGGCATGTACTTGATTATGTTTGATGTTCTTCTTCTCCATGTTTGGATTGATCTTGGCTGTTAAGTAATCAGGTTTTGATTTCCTTTGGTGGGTTTCCTTCTCAGATGTTAATATTGAGTCACCACCTTCCATACATCCATGCAAGAGAATATGTGATATAACAGGATACGAGGTGTGTGCTTCTTCTGAGAACATGTGCTTACTATTTCATTAAGTGCAAGGTTTTGTAAATTTTATACTATGGTGCATTGCCGACCGTAAGCGCAATCAAAGAATTGAACAAGGTTTGACGAGTTTATAAATGGGGAAATCAGGTGACTTACCTGTACCATGAGTTGATGAGGGACACGTTCTTTTGTAGATAACAGTTGTTGACATTGTTAATGTTTTTCTCAGATGGTTTCTACCAAGATTTGATGATACTTTCACCTGCAATTTCTATACCTACCAGTTTAGATTTTATTCTTTTCATGTTTCAGGAACCCATATGAGAACTTTGAATATCAAAACCTCTTAGTTTTCAACATGTACCTTTGGGTTGAGTGTTAGGCTACTAATATGTGCTACCTTTGTTTAACGCTTGGGCCGATAGTTCTGTTATTTGGCTCACCTTGTGTGAATTTAAATTTTTTCAAACTTGAGGTGGTTTCTTGGTTTGCACTTTCAAACTCTATAGGTGATGACATCTTGGACATTTACTTGATGGTGACTGATTCTGTCTGATATTGATGAGTGCTCTGATGGACAATATGTTCGATAAAGAACTTGGTTCATCTTTTGTTGGAAGTTCACAAGCTAGAAACTCTTTTTCTTCTAACTTTGGTCGAGCACAAGCACGACATCTATATGAATAGGAAGAATAATTGACTGCTGGAGCTGTTCCAAAATTTAAGGACAGCTCTCCAAAATCAGAATGTTAGTTTCATTTACCGGATGAACTTAAACTTTGACCTCTCCAGTATCTATCCTTAGTCTAAGCTATACCAATACACAACATCAATTTTACTAATTTGAGAAGCTTTACATACTGGATTTATCTTATAAATGTTCTTATTACGAAATGATTCCTGGAGTAATGCTGTCTGTTCATAAAAGTATTTTATCTTGATAGTACATAAATCATGTTATGTTTCAGGCACCCTACTATGATCCAAGAACCAAGCTCCGTTATGCTAGTGCTGATATCTTCAAGCTTGAAAGATCACTCCCAAATGAGTATGTGCAGAGATATCTAGCTTTAAGAAATGCGGCTGTAGTTCTGAAATAGTTCAAAGAACTATCATTTTCTTTTGTTGGGAATTGAAATCTCCAATTTCTCTTGGTTTAACCAAAAGCAGGAAAAGGCAATTTGTGGTAGTCTTTTTTAATACAAGTGGACTCTAAATTCTTTTGCTATAACATTGATATCCATCCAGAATTCTGCAGTTGTATCTTATGATCTAATATCTATGTTTATACCATACTTATTTGCATAGGATTCATTTTAAGACCACTAAACTGATTCAGAGGATTAATCCTTTTACCGATAAAAGGATTTAACAGATAATCATCATATATTAAATAAACGTTCAGTATCGAGATATTACAGAATCAGTGACTTCTGTTAAAAAAAATCTAAACAAGAGATGCTGAGACTAGCATAACAATTGCATGCATCTGTTGCTTTGGTCATAGAATGCAGAGACAAATCTACCAACTTGTCTTCTTGATCAATAACTGCGGTAAACATAAAGTGGCTGTCTCTACATATCTTCTTGATCGTTGCATAGCATAAGAAATTTCTTGTGGAACTTGCTCTCAACCATTACTGGAG
This sequence comes from Erythroxylum carthagenense, assembly GCA_026413575.1. Lineage (NCBI taxonomy): Eukaryota > Viridiplantae > Streptophyta > Magnoliopsida > Malpighiales > Erythroxylaceae > Erythroxylum > Erythroxylum carthagenense. Next base: position 81,766,048 of record JANZLD010000236.1, read on the forward strand.
ACAGTTCTTACAGCTTTCTGGACAGACTCGTGAAAAGGTTTTTGTTGAGATTGAACCAAACACGGGGAAGAACTCTCAAATTCGATTGATTTTGAAACAAGTTGTGAAATTTATTTGTGAATCATCAGAACTAGAAGCAGACATTACAATTGGCATCAGTAATCCAGTTCTACAGGTGTTAGATGACAGGTTTTGCGAACTACTCAGGATTCATCTTTTTATCTTGATTGATTAAGGCTCCGGTTCAGATAATCTTTCTTGGATTCTGGTCGCCTTTATTCAACCAGTTAGTCTTTGTTCTTTGGTTACTTGGATAATCTTTCCTAGACTATCCATTGCCTATATTCGACCGGATATTCTTTGTTCTTTGGCTACTCAACTAGGAATCTGACCAAATCACAATGTAGAAATTTTTCTCCAGGAATCTGAAACACAGACATAATTGCAAACAAGTAGAATCTGCAGAAGAGTATTCAGATAATGTACACTCATTCAAACACTTGCACAAGACAACCAAGATGGGTACAATGACTCGTAACATTAAATCAACATATCTAATTTGATTAAATCTCTAGCAACTAAAAGATAGCATCCAAGTAGAAAGATCATCAAAATGCAGAAGAAGTATGAAATCTCAGCAACTTCTGAGAAATCCACAGGCAGAGGCAATAACCATCTTGACATCAATTCCAAGCGTTAAAAACCATAACAAGAATCGAAAAAGTCCTAAACTTGAAGTTGGCCAATCTACCGTTTTGGTCGAAAGCTGACAAATTTAAACTCCACTATGGACAAAGGTTCTTATCAATGCCAACTCATCAAAAGTCAAGCTGTTTAGCTTTTAATGCAGGCTAAGTTCACTTGGAACCCTTAATCTGACATTGAAAAGCTGGACATTTTGTCATGAACAACATAAAATCCAAATTTCAGAAACCAAAGAACGCTTAGTTATTACCAATTGGTTTTGAGAAATGCGTTTAGTTTCAGGCATTAGGACAAAAAGATAGAGAAGAATGAAGATTGCAACATAAAAATAATTATAAACTTTTTCTACTTTGTGTAATTGTTCTCTAGATTGAAATCCAAAATAAAATTCTAATTTGGATAAACAAAAAATGATGTAAATATAAAGAATATTAACAACTTCCATTTGAAAAAATTACAAAAATTTTGAAAACATGTTTTTTTAATTATTATTCTTTTTGAAATAATTTTTTTCTTATCTTATAAGCATTACAGATTTATTTAGTAATCAAAACTATCTCGACATTCCTCATTTTTCTCTTTAAATTTCTTTCATAACTACATTACATTAGATTGAAATCTTAGTTCTTTCCTAAGTTTATGCATGACAATAGACCGAACCTGAATCAGGTTCCTATAAGGCCCATACAGAGTCTGAGCCAATATTAACTCCAACCAATGGTTCCCATATTTAGCTTACCATTTATTGTTGGTCCCTATTGTTTACAGCTTAGGTTCCAGACTTCTAAAATCAACTTATCAAATCTGTATATTATATAAACATTGAAGTGTACATAGAAGGAAGTGTGCTGACTTCTTATACTGCATGCATTTCACAAGTGAGAAACTTATCTAAAATGGAGAGACTGATTTTTGGCTGCTTCAGACTCTATTCTGTCCCATTTTTGTTTCCTTTTGGCCTGCTCTTGGCCAGCCAAGTAGTTTTTGAATTTCATTTCTTCCAAGCACTTTTCATATAGATTCGGATCAACTTCTTCGAGCATGGTTTTGATGTTTTCTGTCAGTTGTTTCACACTTTTGTTCCAGTGCCATTTCAAATTCTTTTCCATTCCCTCAACAACTACTGGGAACACTTCTTCCATTGACATGAATGCCATTTTCACAAACTGTTCGTTGTTCCAAACATATAGTGCACGTTCTGCAACCTGAAAATTTAAGTAAAACTTTGATCGGAATGGAGAAGAAGAAAAGAAAACCATGTCAGATAGTAATAGCACATGAACCTTTTGAGTCACCCTCTTAAACCTTTTCTATCTTAGTAACCAAGATTCACTTGTATAAGACTGATGAACTACGTTGGATCTATATTTTCAAAAAAAAAAAACTACATTGGATACGTTAAGAAACAATCGATATGTTCTATGAGGTTTATTTATGTATTTGATTCTCCTGAAAATATTATCCTGAAGATGTTTGAAAACAAGGTGAATGAATTCCAGTAGATTCACAAAAAGCACTCAGCAATAGTGTTACTGAGCATCCAAAAGAATCATGAAGCAACTAATTCAAAAAGTTAATGGAGCTTACCTGTGAGTTCCAACTGTTCAAGCACCTTGCAATCTGCGAACATATAGGCAAAGACAGCCTTCTGTACTGACCAGGATCTACGTGTTCCACCAGTTCCTCCAACTCACCAATGAGCAGAACTTCCTTTTGGCTGCTAGCCACAGGCCAATACCTTAGGATTGCTCGGATTACTAACCCACCAATCGCCGGCTCCTTCTGCACAAATTGGCTAACACAATAAGCCAACTGCCGATGGTAAACATGCATACCCTTTGTCTTGTGTAAAGGAATAAGCACTCTCATCAAGAACAGCTTATGCTCCTCTTTCAGTGGAACTGTAAAGCCATTAATAATGCTTCCCCATATCTCAAGCATCTCGCTGATTCCACAGTGCCTTTCTGTCTCAAAAACGTGGCAAAAGAAGACATCATTCATTGATTTCCTCATGAACGACCTGTAGAAGGTGAATCTACAATATATCCTATGGTAAACATTCTTCAGTCTCTCTCTTTCTCTGGGGTCTTCGGACTGGAAAAGGCATAGAAGGTGCAGAACGAATCGGTCATCAATGTAATCACGAAGTTTCTTAGGATCCATATTTAGAACTAGCCTGAGTAGGATTTCATAAACAAGTTGCAAGTGTGGCCATGCAGGTACAAGAGTTGAAACAGTTTCTTCATCCTCAGGTAAATTGTTCACAGTAAAGCTGCAAGATGCAGGTAGAGGCCTGAATAGGTTGACTGAGAGCATAGATACCAGAGGACGCAGAATTTGATCAGGAATCGGCTTGTCTGAGGACTTTACCATACCAAGAAGCTGAATAAGGCCACGTCTCTTCAATTCCTGGTCCGAGTAAGATTCTGAAGGATTAGTGAATGAAAAGAGCACACAACACCGGGAAATAGTCGACAGGATGTCTAAATTTTCAGAATCAAGGGGTTTTTTCCTGATGCCTTTGGAACTGAAACTATTGTTAATGCTATTGCCGAAAGGATCTAAATCAAACAGGTGCTGCAAGGTGGTGGAAAACTTTCTTGGAGAGTTATTGTGAGCACCCATTTTCTCCTGCCTCGTATGTTACTTTACTTTTGTGTCCCTCCTTTTAGGTTGCTCCCTTATGCAGGCCTTCGACCACTCCTATGGAGATTGTTAATGTTCAGGAATCAGAGAGTTTCCTGACCAAGTTCTTGTTGTTGTCAAAGATGTTGGAAGGCAGAGATCATTCCTTGGGGTGTCAATCTTAAACATGACAACCACCAGATGAGGACAAAAGCTCTTGTAATATCCAATGATAAGCAACAAAAATTTTCCCACCAGTATCAGATTAGGCAATATAATGTCAGGATCAAGGACTTTGCCCCTCATTGGCTTAATACGAGTAGATATCTCCAATATTGTAAGAATTGATGGTACTGACAACTTGTTGCAGCTCATATGGGATACCAGCAAGAGGACAACCATACCAAACCAAAATTGTGCCTGACCAACCAATCACCATAGAACCTGAATTGGAGAAGAAATTTTAAGGAGGAAAGAAGTTTCAGATTCAGTGTTTGAAGTAGTAATGGCCCTTCCTTGTTGATGGAAAAATGGCTAGAGTATGGTTCTGCTTTGAATCTAACATTCCTGTTCATGTCAGGAAAAGGAGAGAACTTAACAGTATATAAGTGGGTAAAATGAATAAAAATATCGATATACGAAGAACTTCTTCCTCAGACTGCAATTCAACTTCCATGAACAAGATACAATCACCGGAGGTATAAGATCATGTTGCCTTTTCTCCATTAAAACTAGTAAATGTCAAGGCTATGAAAAGAACCACAGAATCAAAAGGGAAGCCTGACTCGGTACTACACTGTAGTTCCGGACAAGATTTAAGGTATTATGTCTGTAACAATATATTGACATTACCAACTATGAGCCAAAAGTTAAACCCATATCTTCCAAACCAGTAATAAGCAGGGTTACATACAGATAAACTGAACCAAACGCTAAAATAGCATCAAAATTGTAGATTTACACAAAAGGAAAAGAAACAGGAAGTTGTTGCTGACAGTTCATAGTTTGTTACATTGATCATCAGCAAAAATGGAAGTTTGAAAGGTTACAATTCTTTGAGAAGCTGAGCCACCTTTTTTTCTCAGCATATGCAAGACAAGGTTGCAATATTAGACCTATAACCACAGCAATCATACTGATAGCTACAACTTTGAGAGAAGCAAGTGCCAAAACCACTAAAATTAGAAGGGTTGGAGGGATACACATCAGAATTGCTCCTGCTGT
>JANZLD010000236.1:81772306-81834131 GCA_026413575.1 Erythroxylum carthagenense
ACCATGTGTCAGCATTACAAAAAGGGACAGTGTGACTTGGACACCACGTGTCTTGTCCTCAGGTCGCCACTCCATTTCAGGGCCGCACCTGTGACTCTCATAGTCCTTTGCTTGGTGAAGAGAGGACATGAAACATGAAAAGATAAACTCCTTTACAGTCCTTGAACAGGATTTGATCCTACCCAAGTTCTTATTCATTAGTACAAGATGAAATTTCAACACTTTTATCTTCTGTACCAAGTAATCATGATCATGACTCAGAAACTATATGGTTTTAATGCTGTATGAAAACTTAAAACAATTTTGGCTCCTTTTTTGTGTTAGATTCTTGTCATAAGCACCTTAACGAGTAAAGAATTGATTAATCAAAATAATATTGTTTTATTTAAAATTTAATCATAGCTAAAGTATGATAATTTTGTATTAAATATAATTTAACAGTAGTCTGCTACATTTCACAAAAACGACGAAAATTTCATCATCGAAACACCTGCCCACCATCTGTTTGCTAAAATTCCCCACATACCCTAACCTACATGACCATCATGATTAGGATAATGAAAATGAACTTAAGTAAGCCCTAAACACCTGTGGATCCGAAACCTCCTTCGCCTCTCACAGTGGCGTCCAAATCCTCAACCTCAACAACCTCCGGAGTGATGATCTTCTCTATAATAAGTTGCGCAATGCGATCACCCTTTTTGACCTCAAAAACAACATCAGAATGATTGAACAGTATTACTCCAACTGGGCCTCTGTAATCCGCATCTATCACTCCCGCACCCACATCAATCGAGTGTTTCCATGTCAATCCCGACCTTGGGGCTACGAAGAAGCAAAACCCAGATTCAGAAAGAGGAAACCTACGCAACCAGTGGCATAATCTGAGAGACGAGTGATGATCAGTTAATTACCGATACGAGCGTAAGTTCCTTCAGGTACAGCAATGCTCAGGTCCGTTGGAATCAGAGCTTTTCCTCTAGCACGCACTTTGGTATCCATCGCACTACACAAACACACACACAAAACAAGAATGAGAGTCGCTTAAAATACCCAACCCCAGTTTACGGTTTCTTATAGACGTACCTAGAGAGGTCATATCCCGCAGAAAGAGGGGATCCTCTGGCGGGCAATACGGCGTTCTCTGATAGCTTATTCACCTTGAGGAAAGGAACGGCACGGTTAAACCCGTCAAGTTTTGGGATCTTCGGGCATGGCTCTTTGATGTCGTTTCCATTTTCATTCACAACCGCTCCCTTAGACATCGTTGATGTTCGTGATATGGATTTGAAACAGATAAAACTAATTGGGAAATAGGGCTTGGAACCTGGAGAAAGACATGTTTTAGGAATTCATAGAGATATGCCCGCCGGAGTTGAATATTTCAAATCGGGCCAAGAATTCCCGCCATGACTTTCATAGTGCTCGGCAAGCTATGGAGTTTGGACGAGGACGACCGGTGCTTCCACGGTTATTATTGGGCTCAAATCAGCCCATAAGTGTTGGACTTTGCTGGACACGTTAATTGTGATGGATCCTATTTAGTATTACTGCTCTTTGAGGATGACAATGAACAGAATTGGGCCAGGCCTGAGACCCAATTAAACCATAGCTTGAATATTTTAATTATCAAAACGACGTCATTTCAGTGTTTTAAGTGATATGCTCAAATCAACTTATATTAATAAACTTAATGTGTCTTTTTTCTTAATTAATTGCATTTAAATTTCTTTTCCATGATTCGTGGAACCTAACATTATGAACCGGTCCGAATTTACTTTTACTATATTACAATATTCATTCTTATCAATACTAGATACTGATTTGGATAATTTTTAAAAATTATAAAATAGTTTATGAATTTTTACAAACTGCAAAATAATTCTTTAGTATATTGTACTATATAATTTTTAGTTTTACACCAATTCTGAATTTAAAAAATCATAGTGATATAAAATTGAAATAATGAATATTTCTTTATTTATATTAATATTATTTTTATATATTTCATGTATAACGCTGGACAAGCCCCTAAGGGGTGGTCGAGTTGGTAGAGTAGAGGGCATGAGGTCACAAGGTCTTTGTTCGAATCCCCTTACTTACGCTTTTTTAATCGAGTTTGTTGTACAGAGATTGTCTAATACCGAATATTCGATTGGTGCGACTTGTAGGCTATTGCATCAATCCAAGATTTATCCAGTGCGCATCTAAATGATAATGACTGCAGGTTCTTCCGTTTTCTAAAAAAAATGTCATATCGAGTCCATCCTTAATATTTGAAAATAAAAAATTTCGTCATTTCTATCAGTCCAATCAAGCCACGAATCGAGTAGATCAATTTTAATCTGTAACTTTATCCGTAGCCTGGTCAATTAGGACCGCACCAAATTTGAGTTTCCTAGACATGAATTTGTTTCAATGAATTGATGACATCAAAACTTGTCCTTGTCACAAATTATGAATTTAAGAGATATGTTTTATGGAATGTGATTTCAATTTTTGATTGATAATTTGGTAAAAATTTTAAATTATCAATAAACATAGCAATTATAAATTTATTTTACGCTTTAAAATAATTCTATTTCAAAAAAATTAAAATTATATCATTTCAATTTTAAGTCTATATTATTTTAAGTGATTCGAACTAATGATTAAAAATTTCAACCAATTCAACCGTAAAAATCTTGAATTATCGAATTGCTCGGTTTGATTTATTTTAATGATTCTTGTTGTAAAAAACCAATTAATTAATAAGTCCTTATAAATAAAAAATCAATTGATTTTTATTTAATGATTTATTCTTTTTAATAGGTAAGAATGTTATATTTTAATCATATTTTAAATTTCATTTAATTTTTAGTTGGTTTTATAACGATTTAACACTAGGGATGGCATCTGGGCTTGAGCTCGATTCAATCCATCCTGACCTTGCCTGTAGTCAACGAGGGCAGTCCTGGGTTGACAAGACCTTGAGCCTTGTTTTTTGAAAAAATCGAACCTTAGCTTTTGGCTCGAGCTCAAGTTGCGTTATAAACAAAACAAATTTATTATTTACTGAAAACAATGTTGTTTGTATTTTAATTTTAAAAAAGATTGAGCAAAGCCAAATGGGAGTCACACTAAGGCCTGCTGCCTTGAGCTCAGACCTAATTAGAGCTCAAATTAACTCATTGTTATCTTTATGTTAGAACTTTTCAAACCTTAAATATTTGTTTTACAAATTTAACTTTTGGTTTGATTTTAAAAATATTGACTCGAACTTAAATTTATTCAAAATTTATATCTCGATTAAACCATATTTAATTAAATTTAACCTGAATTAATCCGTTATCATATTAATTTATTAATTAAAGTGATATAATTTTATTCTTAACTTCAAATTCAATTAGACCAAACTCAAAATATAAAAATAAGGCCTCGGATTGTCCTAAGATTCGACCCCGGACCCGACCCGGCTCAATTCATTCCTATTTCAACCTACCCGATTTAACTCTCAGAGATTCTTTCCTATTTTGTACTGATACGCTACCAAATCACAGTGTTGCGAATTCCTATAGACTCTCTCATACTGCTCATGTCTACAGATGAAACCAGAAAAGAAGAAAGCTTGAAACTCCATTAATGGAAGCTATATAAACTCCAACTCAGCTTCATGCATAGCGTAATCTCACATGTCTATCTCATAAAACCGATCTCACCCTTTGCCATCTTCCATCTCCTCTCTAAATCAACACCATCCTCATGCCAGTAACCTGCCAGACCAAAGAAAACTTAATTATATGGAGCCTTCATCAACTGTTATATCTCAGAATTCATTACCAAATCCAAATCCCGACTCGACCTTCCTCGAGCACAACGGCTTCAACCACCATTCCTCGTTCGTCGAAGTAGAGATGACCACCGTACAGAGCGGAGGCGGCGGTGGTGGGTACACGAGTTTGCGGGATATATTGGCAGCGTCGTCGTCTTCTCCGCCGTCGATCGTCTCGCCGACCCACAACTCGAGCTGGGACGAGATACCCATCAAAAACCCACTTGTAAAGCACGCGGCTTTGGCTTACTTGCAGCCCATGTCGACGCCGCCGGAGGTTGGCGATCGAGGGCTCTTCGGGGGATTGAAGGAGAAGTGTTGCGGTGAATGCGGGTGTCTTGAGTGGCTCGCCGCAATTGTCGTGAAGCCGTTCAGAGACGTGATTTGGGAGAGGAGTGAAGAGATCGACGGCGGGGATGATGACGTAAAAGCCGAGTGATGGTGATGTCACCGGACGGTGAACTGAAATGTTTTTCCTCAGAATGCTCGTCAACTTTGACTGGCAGATAGTGGCAGACTTGTAAATAATGATTCTTTCTCTCTCCTTTTTTTCTCTAATTATTAATTTTATAACTTTTGGGGATTGATTGATTGATGAGGGAACGGTTTTGATCTCATTATAAAACAACATGAGTGTGTTATGCACTTTTTCTTTTCTTTGATTTTGTTTTAAGTTAATAGATAAATGTTTGAGTTGATCAAATTTTAAGTTATGATTAAGCTTAAATTCAAAATAGTTGACATAAATTATTATCATCACATTCAGTTTGAAGTTTCTGAATTTGAAAGGTCTAATTGACTTAAACCGATTTCAATTAAATCTTAAAATAACATTATTTTGTAAGTTTTAGATTGTTTTATTGTTTGAGTCGAGCTCGAGAAAAATTAATCTAAATTTATGAATCGAGTCAAGTTCAATTAAGTTTGATTCAAATTCAATAACCCTTAAACTTAGTCTAATCTGGTCAAAAATCAACACATCAAAATAAAATTTAACAAGTATAACTTGAGATTGGGAAAAAAAAAATCTCCATGAGCCTGACATCTTATCAGTCTTAATTTAAAAGCAATGTCTTAAAGCTAATGTGGCAGTTTTCAGACCAAAGTTCACAACCAACATCCAAAGTTCATATTTAATACCATATCATTCTCAAAAGATGTCATTTAATGATTGGTTTGGTGGAAATGTCCATTCCTTTTTTTTTTCTCTATAATTAATCTCCTTGGGCTTTAGTTTGTGTTCGTCCATTCACTCTTTTTAAGTTTATTTAAGTTTTGATCTTATCAGTGCAACTTATCAGGAGAGAATTGCGAATGGTAATGGGTCGGATTAGACCGAGAAGTCCGACTCGAAGTTTGGGTAAACTCGTGTCAGTTTAGTCAATCATACAAAAAAGATGAAATTTTATTTTATGTCAATTTACTGATATGTAAAATCTGCTTGAGTATACCTATAAATGTACTTGTTCAAGTGGGCATATAATATAATCTCAAGCAGCTTTCATGGAGTCCACTCAAGTGACCAAACAGATAAATGTGCTTCATTGTGTTAGCAGAAATATCATCAAGGATGAAGTTCCAACATGTATATCGGGAAGGCAATCAGAGTGCGGACAGTCTTGCTGCTCTTGCTGCTTATGCCAGCCCCGGGGTCTACTCTCTTCAGGAGGCTCCGTCGCTTATCTTTACCACTATGTCCCGTGATTCTCACGGTTTCTTGTATAATCACTCTCTCCCTCAGTAGTTCTTGTTTTCTTCTCCCATGTATTCAAAAAAAAAAAAGAAATATCATCAAGGAGAATTCTATCAAACAATTACCAGTAATCCCGGCACAAACAAGATCTGCGTCAGAAATGAGCAAATATCTTCAAATCTCCCAGAGTTATTTCTATTTTTGTGATCTGTGATATCTTCTTTATGGAATAATGACAATCTTCATATGTTTAATGGAGTTCCCATCAAGTGACCAAACTGATAAATGTGCTTCATTGGGTTAGCAGAAGGACCATCAAGGCTTGATTACAAGGACTCTGTCGAACAATTACCAGTAATCCCGACACGAACAAGATCCGTCACGGAAATGATGAAACATCTTCGAATCCCCCAGAATTATTTCTCTTTTTGTGAATTGTGATATCTTCTTTCCAGAATTATGACAATTTTCACATATTCTGATGTTTTTTCTAACAATCACAGGATTTCCAACTTCTGTAGAGATCAACCCAAAACAGATGGCCAGTTTGGCACTGTGAGTTTCTGGTGACTTTGCTCTTCTTTTAATTAAGTCTTCTGGTCTGAATTTGTTAAGAGAATGAACATATCTGTCTTCTCTCAATACAATATCCAGCACATCATAGATGGTGTTCTTTTGGGTGTGGGACTTGTCCTGATTGATGAATCTGTGTCTTTTCCCACTGATCTCAACTGTACTGCATCCGATCGTCTTTGATATCCCGTTCTTTTCCATCGCGTATTTAATCCGTTTTACATCCTCCCACCTCCCAGCTTCAGCATACATATTGGCAAGTAAGACGTAGCAACCTGTATTATCATGTTCCAAAGAGAAAATTTTCCTAGCTGCAAGTTCCGCCAACACTATATCATTGCTTTTCCTACTTGCAGCTAACAAAGAACCCCAGATTCTGGCTGTTGGAACCACGTGAATCTCTTCAACAAAACGCCTGGCTACATTCAGATTCCTCGTACGACCAAGAAGATCTAGCATACAACCGAAATGCTCTATACCAGGGTCAATACCATGCTGAGTTTTCATGGAACTGAAGAACTCCCAGCCTTCATCAACTAAGCCAGAAATGCTGCAAGATGACAGCAGGGAAACAAAGGTGCTCCTATTTGGTTCAAGTCCTTTCTCCTTCATTTCTGAAAAAAACTGGATCGATGTGGCTCCAAACCCGTGAATAGCATAAGACATCATTATCGTATTCCATGATACAACATCCTTATAGATCATGTGATCAAAAATTTTTCTTGCACTCTGGAGATCTCCACATTTGGCATATGTGTACATGATTGAATTTGAGATGGACGTGTTTGGAACTAGTTCTGACTTTACGATATAAGCATGAACCTGCTTACACTCGCAAATTAATGCTAAATCAGCATAGGCTGGTAGGATACCTGCAATTGTAACTGCGTCTGGATTGTGATGCACATGCCAGAGGTCTTGAAACAAATCCAGAGCTTCTCTATTCCATCCATTCTGTACATAAGCAGAAATCATCGCATTCCACGAAACCAAATTCTTTTCGTGCATTTGATCAAATACATGTTCTGCCAATTTCAGCACTCCACATTTTCCATACAAGTCAACTAGAGCAGTTTCCAAGACTATATGGGGGACATGGTTTCTCCTTATCGTGTACCCATGGATAGATTTACCTATCAATAGTGCTTCCAATTTTGAACAAGAAGGAAGTAAATTAATCATCGTAACATTGTCCGGAATCAAGTTATCCTCCTCCTGCATCCTTTTCAAGCAAGACAATGACTCCAAATGATGAGCATTTAAACTATAAGCACCAATCATGGCATTCCAAGCCACAATATTTCTAGAGAAGATCCTGCTGAACACCCTGTCTGCATAATTGACTTCACCACACTTGCCATACATATCAACAAGTGATGTCTGTACCATGATCTCCAATTCAAGCCCACTTCTAATAGCTTGGCAATGTATTTCTTTTCCGCTACGAAGAAAATCCTCCATCGAACAAGCACCGAGAGAACTAATCATGCTAAATTTGTCAGGTTTCTTTCTCATACCCAACATTTCTCTAAAACATATCAATGAGCTCAATCCATCCCCAACAGCTTGATACCCACTGACCATAGAGTTCCAAGAAACCAAGTCCTTGACAGCCATACCTTTAAAAACTTTCTCGGCAAGCTCTATCAATCCAAGTTCTGCATAAAATTCGATAAGAAAATTACAAATATAAACATCCAAATCCAGCCCTTTCTTAATCAACTTTGCGTGAATCTTTTGACCCTCAACTAAACACAACAACTCACTGCACGCTTTAATCACAAAAGGGAAAGTAAAATTATCACTTTTGACCCCCTCATTTTCCATCTTATAATAAAACTCAATCGCTTCTTGTAACAACCCAGAGCTAAATAAACCTCTAATAATAACATTCCATATGTAAGTCTCCGAGCGATTCATTTTCTCAAACACATAGAGCGCGTCGTCCATCGACCCTCTATCAGCAAAAGCTTTAATAGCCCTTAGGAGAGTGAGACTATTGAGTTTGACCCCACGAACTAAACAAGTCCTTTCATGGGTTTTTGTTGCTTTACCGGACCTTTTTTTCCTCAACTTTGAAGAAACTTCCGGCGCTTGAGCTGCATTCCGAGCTTCCATTCGCTTCCGGGACAGGTTCTCCGGTGCGTACGAACCGTAAATGGATCTCCAAACAAGCGGAGCTGCCATTTTTTTCGGAGGACTCAAGGTTGACAAGACGGTGGCTTCAGGTACTCATGAGTCGCTTGCTTGTAGCGTCGTTATGTTTGGGCGGGGAAGAGAAGTGACCGTTAATTCAGTTGCTGTAGATGTAACTGTAACTCTCAACGGTCAACGTGTTTAAATTTATGCGGGCTCGTGAGAGTAAGGCATAATCACGTGGTGTAGACAGCATGAAGCGTGATGGAGGCTGTGGGCCCTTATCTGATCTTAACCGTAGGAGATGTCCAATTAAATTCTATCCACGATTGTCATTATTCTTCTCTATATGTATTTATTCCAATTAAACTATGCATTGTGTATGAATATGATGTTTTTTTAGTTCATGATCTAAAGTTTTATATAGAGTTGATGGTCAGGTCGGGTCAGATCTATTAGGCTTGAGATAAGCTCGAAAGTTTCCGTTTATGCTCTAAAGTTAATGGTTGGGTCGGGTCAGCCTGAAGCTCAATAGGCTTAAACAATTTGAAACTTGATCTGACTTAAATTTTTTCTTTTAAAATTAAAAATAGAAACAATATCATTTTACTTTAACATTAAACTTTAAATTGGATCTATTTGCACGATTCGAGACATAACTCGACTTAAACTGTATTTTTTTAAAAGAAATTTGAATTAGACTTAAAATTCGATCAAATTAGGTAAAATTAGATCGGTTACATCAAATCGAGATTCAATTATCCAGCCGAGGCTTAACTTATTTGAAATTCAAGTTGAATTTCTCTCTATAGTTATTATGATCCTTTCATATGATAAAATAACATCATTTTGGAATGGACTTAGCTCGAGAAAAAAGGTCAGGCTAAGCTTAGGCTTCCCAATGTCATCCCTAACCACTTCAAAGCTCCTCAGGTATGCACTCAAGTACAGGAATCCATGAACGTTGCTTGCTTTCCTTCGTGACTCTCGAAAGATGCTTTCTTCTTAGAAGATTCAAACGCTCGTCCACCATCTCCATCATTTGCTTCAGGTCTTGTTTTCTCACGACCAGCTTTATCCTGACAGCCCCATCTTCACTACCTTGCGAAACCACAGTTCCGCTATTAACGTGCCCGAAGGTTTTCTCCAACAGATCATTGTTCTTCAAACACCTGTAATTCCTGCTTCTTGATGATCGAAAATCTCTCCTGGAAAACCCTTTTCCTTCTGTTTCAACTCTCAAATCCATATCCTCTTACTGCTAAACTCTTGGTATGAATCATGCAAGTTTCTTGTAGCTCTCTGAACCTGAATCTTTATATAGAACTTGAAATGAACTTGGAAAGTACTAAATTATAATGTCGGTTAATAAAAAATCTGATATTAGATTGAGCCTAAAAGTCTAATGAGTGGTTTTTGACTTTGATATTCTTATGCCGTTCACATGTTTCTGCAGTAGATTAATGCAAGAAGAAGAGCTGTACCGATTCCAGAACTTTGACTTTGCTGGTTATCTGCCAAATTACTTGCATGTCAGGGCAGGCTCACATGCAAATCCTCCTATTATCTCGCAGGAGTTAGGTAGTAAACATGGCAACGGCCAACGGCTGAGTAAGACCGTTACTTGATCCGACGCTCCGACTTGAGTTAGTCCTTTCACAAGGCGGCTTGAATTCGACTAGAACATTACTTATATTACTAACTCTATTGGGTAGGCACCGACGGTGGGTAATAAGAGAACCGTTGGGAATATTTGGATCTTGGAAAGCTCGGCCGACCCTCTCACAAGGCAGCCTGAGCCCAATTCAAATGTTTCCAAATTTCAATTAAGTTTAATCTTTTAATTTTGGATCGGATTGAACAGGACCAAGAAAAATTTGATTGCCAACTATAGTGGATATGTATCTTGTAATAATATTATGGCCACTAAGAGAATTATTGGTTCTTGCAAGGCCCGAATCGGCTTTCTCGTGAGACATCTCGAACCGATGCTCAAATGTCATTATCAAAATCTAATTGAATTAGGTTTAATTTGTTGACTTTGAATCGAGTCGAGTTGGTGAACTATATATGTCTAGTATGACATTCCAATCATTCGTTCCCACTTATATCTAGAGAAGTAAAAAAGGGCCTGCTTTTGGTAACGTCGTATATTCGAGTTGTTAGGCAAAAGGTTTTTGCTCAATGAGGAGTCTAAGCCCGACGTGAAAATTCACACTTGAAGGGGAGGTTGTTGGAATGTTAAATGTGAGTAAGAATCATACGTTAAAAAGAGATGAAAGTAATGAATGACATATAAGTGGAAAGAACTCATAAACCTATTGCCATAAAATTTTGAGTTGAAGTGTAGTGTTAAAACTCACGAGTATATTTCATCACTAAGCCCATAATATAGATCTCTTGTAAAAGTGAGCTCTCTAGATTCAATAAGTGACATCAGAATCGATGATTCAACAAGAGACAAGTATGAAGATGATAGTCGGATTTCATGATTACTTCCTTACAAAGAAAAGCAAGAAGACTGTTGGTAGGTTCAAACCAGTGAAGTAGAAGGGCTCTTGGTAACGTCATATACTCGAGATGCTAAACAAAAAATTTTTCACTTAAGGAGAAGTCCTAGCTCAATATGAAAATTTAAGAAGATTGTTGGGATGTCAATCCAACATTGGAAAGAGATGGAGCTAATGAATGACATATAAATAAAAAAGACTCATAAATTTAATGTCTTAGAATTTTAAATTAAAGTATGGTATCAAAATTTACGAGTATATTTCATCACTAATAATCTCCGGTAAAAGTGAGCTCCCAAAAGATGTAACAGTTAAGGTAAACATATCTTAACATCGGACTACACACTGAACCTCGAGAGACTACAGTATTATTATTGTTTGATTTAGACAAAGAACATCGGACAAAACAGCTTTTTAACAACACATGGGATTTATTTAATTATAATATATAGTTTGTTAGTTTTGAAATAGAATAATTAATAAAAACGTACGTACCAAAGAAAAGTTGTCATGTTTCAACTTATATGGGTGAGTAGATACACGTGTTTCACAATTAATTGGTCACATATTCCAATACCAAATCAAAGGGTTTAACTAATAAAATCGAAGCATGCATGAGACTGATCAACTATTGCATGAAGGTGACGATAAAAGTTAGAACTAGTGCATTTAATATATAGTTATTATTGATAAATTAAGAAATTTTTATTTTAAAAATTATATTTTTATAATATCGATGATCACCGAAATCTATCAAGTACTGATTATTGGTAAATTAAGAAATTTGTATTTAAAAAATTATATTTTTATAATATCGACGATCACCGAAATCTTTCAGGTACTGATTATATATATATAAAAAACTTTTACAATATTCTTACACCTAATCAAATGAATGATGATTCATCGTTAATTAATAATATTTTAAAAAATAGACTATAAGTTAAATCGATAAGACAAGAGATTTAAGATTTGAAAGGTTTAACTATATTAGACAGTCATAAAACCGATTTAATAAAATTAAAAAATTGAAAGAGATTGTCATTATTTATTAGAGAATTTGAAGTTTAATTAAAAAATGTTATAATTAACTTACTTTAGCTTATAACAAGTTCTTATTTTACAAAAAATGATCGATTAAATAATAAACTGATCGGTTTTTAACAAAAAGAGTTATTAAAATAAATTGAGCTAGAAAGTGAAAACCTAACCGAAAAGTTGGACAATATAAAGTTTTTACGATTGGACTGACTGAACCGAATGAGTTTTTTAATAATTATTAATTAAAAAAATTAACAATGATTAAAAACAATAATCAACCTCAGCATAATACAATAATAATCAACCTCAATATAATACAATAACTTGTAATTCTTCAAAAATATAATAATCAAACAAAAGCTTAGCTAGTGAGACTATAACTCTTAAGAAAGATAGGAATGATCAACTCCCGAGTTAAATGTATTCCACATTTTTGTTAATTCAATACTACACATTGTGCAAAATATTTTTTGATAGTAAAATATAAAAAAATTTGAGAAAGTTTTGCTGATGAATTATGAGAAATTTTATATATAAATGTAGAATAGATATTTTGGTTCGGATCCGAAACCTAAAAAAGGTCTAAAAGTTTGAAAAAAAAAATAAAAATTCGAAAAACCTAAATCCATCACCAAAAACCTAAAAATTAGGAAAAAAATGTTAGTAAATTATAAAAACTTCATGAATTTTTGAGAAATTATATATATACATGTATAATTGGTATTTTAATTGGGACTCAAAATTAAAAAATATAAAAATTTGAAAAAAACCTAAAATTCACCAATTAGAAGTCTAAAAATTTGACAAAAGTTCGAAAATAGTTCAAAGCTAAATCAAATTTGGATTTTTTTAGTCCGGCTAAGCTCAAAAGCACGATTCTAATTCAAATCTATTATTTTAAAAATAATCATAAATGTTTTAAAAACCGAACTTATAAAAATGGTTAAAGATTGAATAAAATTAAAAATTTAAAATATGACTGAAAGGGAATGTCTTTATTTATCGAAGAATTTAAAATATTGTTAAATAAAAGTTAATCGATTTATTTTAATTTATAAGAACGTAATTCACAAAAATTAACCGATTAATTAATAAGTTTATCAATTTTTTAAAATAAGAGTTATTAAAATAAATATAATCAAAAAATTAAAAAGTTCACGTTTTTATAGTTAAACCACCCGAATAAATCTAATTCATTCGGCTTTTTAATTATTGATAATTATTAAATCCAATTATCATGCATGTATACAAGCTTTATATCTTCAATATACACATATTATGTAGACAAATCTTACAACACCACATTGATAGGAACTACTTTATACAAAATTTAGAACACATTGTTTACATGATCTTAGCTAACGTAATCCTCCAAAAGTACTTCCCCTCAAGTCCTTTTCATGAGTGAAACTGAAAACTATAGAGAGACTCGTCACTCACACGCTCTCTTTCTTTCTCTTCCTATAGTCCAGGGATATAACTATAAATCTTATATCGTCATATATCTATATATATGTGTGTGTGTATCTTCTTCTTCCTCTACGTGTACACACTGCAAGTGTTGTTTCTTGAGATGTTTAGTCTCTTTGTTGGGTGTATATTCATGATTTAGAGTGAGTGAGTCAGTGACCCTTTTGGTTTCTCAGGAAGCCACAGATATATACACATACAGAGAGAGAGAGAGAGAGAGA
This sequence comes from Erythroxylum carthagenense, assembly GCA_026413575.1. Lineage (NCBI taxonomy): Eukaryota > Viridiplantae > Streptophyta > Magnoliopsida > Malpighiales > Erythroxylaceae > Erythroxylum > Erythroxylum carthagenense. Next base: position 81,785,762 of record JANZLD010000236.1, read on the forward strand.
GAGAGAGAGTTGGCGTTCTTTGGTGTGAGAAAAAATGGAGATGGGTTTGGGTCGCCTGAACCATCTGTTCGTGACGGTGTTCTTATCGGACTTTGCTACTTTCATGGTGTTTCCGGCGATAACCGACGTCACTATGTCAGCTCTTTGCCCTGGTGAAACTGAATGCTCTCTTGCCATCTATCTTTCTGGATCCCAACAAGTTGTAAGCTCTTTTGATTACCTTCTTCACACTCTTTTCGATTTCTATGTCATTTGATCAACTTGTTCTTCTTCTTTTCTCTAAATTTAATCACAAAATCCTCCTTAGTGAAAGTAAATTTTAGGATAATTCTTCAACCTAATTGAATTTTTTAAATTTTTTTAAAATTTTTAATTTACAGAAAAATATATTAAACTTAACTATTTAAAATATTTGTTTTAGTATTAATTTCGCAATTAAATTTGATAATTCTAATGTTTTAAAATCAAACCGGAAATTAAACATGTAAGACAAGATATTTAAGGTTTAACCGGTATTAAACTGTCATAAAATTAATTAAAGATTGAATAAATTTAAGAATTTAAAATATGATTGAAAATTTGAATTATAATTAAAAAATAGATTGTTTAAGAAAAACTAGTTGATTTATTTTAATTTATAAAAATTTGTTAATTTACAAAAAAATGATAACTAATTAATATACTGATCAATATTATTATTAAGTTAAAAACTGAACCGAGAAAGTTCGAAATAGTTTTTTTAATAAAGTAATTTTTTAAAAATTGAAAATTATTTATAATTTTTAAAATTTCATATCTTTTATCCTAAGCCCAAAAATAAGAGTGGTTCATGTTTCATGTACTTATGAGCTCAACTTCATTCATAATTTTTATGTTGTCTCTTAATTACCAAACACTTATGGATACATCACTATCTATGTAGCTTTCTAATATTAAGCATGTTTGTCTTCATCTCCTATCTGCAAATCAGACCTACCATACAAACTGTTCTAAGCCACGAAAATCTCCATATCTATCTCCAAAGTCGCTATCTTTTCATCAATGGTTCTTCTGCACTTCAAGAAAAATCACGAAGCATGACATTTCTAAACTCTGGTTCAACAGATTTATATTTCAAGAAGGATTTGTGGGTTTTTGAATTTGCAGATCACTGGACTTGGGAGTGTGGTGATGATGCCACTTATAGGGAACTTATCTGATAAGTATGGAAGGAAAGCTTTGCTCACACTTCCAATGACCATCTCCATTATTCCTCTTGGTATGTCCTATCGGAAAAATGGAACTGTCCTGTGTCGAAAAAAGATATAAAGATAAAGTGAATTACATATAAAGATTGAGTTCATAATTCATTTGTAAGAATGATATAATGTTCTTAGTTGTATATAAACTTATGTAGATGATGTCTAATTATGATTGGACTGACCTAAATAGAGAACTTAGAGAAAGAACAAGCCTTTGCTAGTGAAAATAGGGTTGACATTGAGTCGGGTTCAAATTTATGTTCAAGGTTCGGTTAGGGCTAAAATTAAATTAGGTTCAATGCTTGTGGCTCGAGCTCAAGTCCAACTCGAGTGATATTTGGATGGTTTTAAACCTATCAAAGACAAGCCAATCTTGATTAATTTTTTAATTTAAAATATAAAATTTTAAAAATTTTGTTTTTTTTTCAAAATTATATCATTTTGCTTGACATTCGAGTTTTGAGCTGAGCTGAATCGAATCGGGCAGCCCATGAGTTCGGTCCGAATCATGAAAACTTTCAATCATATATGAAGTCCAATTAAATTGGACCGAACTCGTTGAAAAATTGTCACCTTTGAATGAATGTCTCCTATTTCCCTTACATAAGTTCTAAGAAACAGTCTTGTTTCTTTACAGTTATATTGGCATATAGGAGGACAACCAACTTCTTCTACGCCTACTTTGCGCTCAGGACTGTTACTGCTATGGTCTCTAAGGGCAGCATTCAATGTCTTGCTCTAGCTTACGTGGTAATTCTCTCAACTGGGTCAACTTTCCCAAGTCCTAGGTCCCGACATATGGGAACTCATTTGATCTTTTCATTTCTTACACATCACAGGCAGATACTGTTCCAGAGAGACTAAGAGCTTCGGGTTTTGGAGTTGTTGCTGGTGTAGTATCTGCAGCTTATGTTTTTGCAACTTTGGCCACTCGATGCCTCACCACCGCTTTAACGTTTCAGGTTGTTCGATCTTGATCCATTTATGGTGATCATCTTCTTCTTTTTCAGTTTCTTTCACATTTCAAGCTTCAGAACATCATCCTGTGAAAATGGTAACCATTTTTCTGCAGATTGCTGCGCTTGTTTCGGTTGCTGCTACTGTGTACATGAGAGTTTTCTTGGAGGAAAGTGTCAAGAATGGCGAAAATTTGACTCGTCCTGTTCTCAAGGAAGCAGGAGATGACATTGAAGATCGTAGCAATTTACTTGGAAAAGATCACAAGTTCAAGACAATTCCGTCTCTTAGAGATCTCATTTGCTTGCTGAAGATCAGGTATGAGTAATGGAAATTTCGTACTACATTGGAGAGCAGTTTTAAAGAAGAGCAATCTTGTAAAAAACTTGTGTTGCAGCTCAACATTTTCACAAGCAGCAGTTATATCATTCTTCAACGGTCTCGCAGAAGGTGGAGTAGAAGTTTCACTAATGGTACATTCCCTTCCTTATCTTCAAATTTTTTAAAAATTGGACAATTCAGTTCAAATCTTTGTATTCGATCATATTTTACCGACGCGGTTACATACCTCTTCGTTTTTATCAACATAATTTCCGATTTTTAAAAGTTTGAACACTTAATTGAAAATTTTTAAAGATCGAACACTAAAGGATTCGATACTTTACAATTTATAATTCCGGTACAAAAATTCTATGTTGAGCTTTGTTTATGAACTAGAACAACTTTGTACAATTTCAGTACTTCCTGAAGGCTCGTTTCAACTTCAGCAAAAACCAGTATGCTGATCTGATGCTAATTGGTGGTGTTGCAGCAATGGTAATGCAGGTATGTCTGCCAATATTTTCTCCATTGACATAAATAACTTGACCCGACTCAAGTCAATGGGTTAGATCTAAGTTGATCAAGCTTCAGGCTAAGTTCGACCCTAAACATTGTCCAAATCCTGGTCTAAAAGGCTTGATAATCCAAATTCCTTCCCCCAAAACGATGTCTAAATTTAAGAAACTCAAGAACAAAGTGATGTCGTTTTGGTGAGCGAGAAACTCGGTCGAAAGGACCGGGCCGCCAAAATATAAAACCTTTTTTTTTTTTTTTTGCCAGTTCCTGATACTTACTCCTCAATCTGCAGCTGCTTTTTGTGCCTCTGATGGTACCATTTGTAGCAGAAGAGAGATTACTTTCAATAGGGCTGTTTGGAGGCGTCACTTATGTAGGAATCTTGACCTTAATGTCCTTTTTCTTTCACAATCTGTGAACACAAAATAATAAAGTTTAAACCAAATTCCTGATTTATTATGACTTTTTTGCAGTTTTTGGTGTACAGTATAGCTTGGTCAAAATGGGTAAGGCCTTTCCAATCAACTTTCCTGTTTTATTGATGTTTGAAAGGGTTAAATAGGGTGACAATTAAGCGCTCGACTTTCTAATAGTGTTTTAAAAATCAAACCAGTTAAACTGGTTTAACAGTGAAAACTTTAAACTGGTTCGATTTTTTACTTTTTAATTTGATTTAGTTTAATAATCTTTGTTGTTAAAAACCGATCATTTTATCAATTAATCATTTGGTTTTCATAAATTAATCAGTTTCTATAAATCAAAATAAATTTATTAATCTTCATTTAATAGTTTCTTTTTTAGTTAAACTTTAAATTTTTATGGGTAAATAGTCTTTTTCAACTATTCTTAAAATTTTTTAATTTTTTAAAAGTTTGGATACTTAATCAAAACCTGTTTTTGTTTCTCCTTCTGATAGAAGATGTTTTGATTGTGGGCAGGTTCCTTATGCAAATGCTTTGCTTGCTGCTCTGTTAGTCGTTGTGCATCCATTTGTGAGTAATTCAAGCTTTTTTCTTGTGCTTGAAATCTCATTTACTTTGTAGATTGATCGAATCCATTTCTGAAACATATAACTTATGCAGTTAGGAAGCATTGCATCGAAACAAATTGGACCAGAAGAGCAGGTACGATCCCTAAAAGATATTAAAGTCATTGTTTGATAGCCTCTGATTCATAATCTAATGACAAATTAGTTTGAATCCGATCTGAAATCAGTTAGTTTAATTTGACTGAATTCAAGTTCAGGTGTTTCAATCAAATCAGACCTGAATTTGAAAAAAAATATATAAAAAATATGCGACTTTTTAATTCACTGTCACCTTCTTCTTCCTTGCTTGATTATAGGATTGACATTTAAACCTCGGACTGGCTAAACTCTTTGGTTAATTACACCAAAACAATATCGTTTTACCATAGCTCAATTTTGACCGAGATTCAACTCAGCTCGATCCGGCTCTTTGGTTAATTACACCAAAACAATATCGTTTTACCATAGCTTAACTTTGACCGAGATTCAATTGAGCTCGACCCGACGTATTGCCATCCCTACTTGCTTATCCATGTCTCTTTCTGATACATTAATTCAGGGGAAGGCTCAAGGATGCATCCAAGGCATAAGTTCGTTGGGCACCATTATTTCTCCACTTATTTTCACTCCTCTCACAGGTGAGTGAATCTGAGAATCAAAACTATACACAAGTACTCAAGATCTCTGATCTCTTCTTCTTCTTTTTCCTCTTATCAATGCAGCTTTGTTCCTCTCTGAAGAAGCACCTTTCAATTTCCCAGGTTTCAGTGTTTTGTGTGTTGGACTTGCAATGGTAACGAGCTTCTTTTTCTCTGGTTAAAATTTGGAAAAGAAACCTCTGAACTATGGTTTCTAACTTTCTGAATAACCAAACTCTTGCAGATGATTTCATTCATTCAAAGTCTTTTCATAAGAACCAGTCCTTCCAGGTCATAAAGATGAGTAGCAGAAGTGAGTACTCTTCATCGATTCCTGACAATGTAATTTTCCATCTAAAGAAGACAGCTTTTGTACCTGCTTAAGATCCTTATGAATCTTATTAGAGTTTGTGGTATAATCAACATTTGGAACCCAAATCAGGGAACTAAAAACTGGGAACCTGTCATTTTGTTTGTATATGTATTTCTCACTTCTTCTTACTGATCATTAACAATATAATATTTTGTTTAGTTAAAACGATATGACTTTACCCAAGTTCCAGAAAATTTTGAACTGAGCTCGAGCTTTTTCAGAGAGCAAGTAGATATTGAAGCTAGTATCAAAAAGAAGAGAAAAGGTCACCTAGACATATGTAAGTAATCACTCACCTTATATAAATATGAGAGAAATTCTCTTACAAAGTAAACAAGTTATGCATTTATGATATCTCATATCTCAAAAACAATCTGTAAACTAATTTTAGCATCGGCATTAAGAGTTCCAAACTCGACCCCACTCATTGTCAATCCTTCCGAATGGTTAATTACAATCACTTTTGTTTAGCATCACTTCTGCCACCTCTTATTTTCTCATTCTGCAAGCAAAACTGATATAGTTCTACAGTCATACCTTATCAGCACTTGAGGCAAAAACATTCCAATCCCAACATTTTCCATTCAACATGCAACAACAGAAAACATTCAACCAAAAGCCATCAGCAGAAGAGAGAGGAGCTCTAAATGTTCACATTGACTATTGATCCATCAGGGAGTCCACAAAGGTGAGAGATCAGTTCACTTATCAGGCTTGTACTTTGTGTATTAACCCGAAGAAACAGAACTGAATAAAAGCAGGAAGCTGTAATAACCAATATATAGGAAAGAACTTGTATAGACAATTAAGACAGCAAATTTGGAGTGCTTCTCAAAAAAATACTAGTCATATCTCTATGTTATTTACAGTTTACAATCATTTCCGATAGATTGAGGCCGAAACGTCTAATCAAATAAGTCTTCATGACTCTGGGCATCTCCTCCATCATCTGAAGAAACATCACTATTTGCATTGAATGAGAATATAAGCTCTAAAAGCTCCCTACCTGTAGCTGAGCTGTCCTCGCTGCGCTCTGGGCTCATCCTCCTCCTTTGTAGTGAAAATAATTGCAGCATCAGCTCTTGCGGTGACGCAACATGATACATCCATCCTCTAGGCTTCGGTTTCTGTTTAAAACAGAAAGTTTATATTAGATCTTTCACTTGCATCATCATCATCATCATCATCATCATCACCACCATCATCATCATCACTACTGTCAAGTAAAATAACGTCATAATCATAATCGTTAAGATCATCATCTTCATTCTCCAAGTCATGATTGTCTTCACTCTCATCCTCATCCTCACCCTCATCCTCACCCTCATCCCAATCCTTATCCTCATCGCCCCCATCAGAACCCTGATATTCATAGAAGTAATCATCATCATCATCCTCTTCATTAGAAGAAATGCAACAAGGCATCAGAACCTTTTTCCAAAGAAGTAACATCAGAGAAATTGGTCCCCACCTAGTATATAGTTTGTAGAATCAACATTTGTACCCAAACTCGCGAGCAATTACCATCACGAGTTGTAAAAAATTCACTTATCCCCAGCCTTCTGCAGATGGATGCAAACAACTGACCACACCCAAGATAGTCAAACTAAAGCCTATATAAATCGACTCTCCAAATTACATGCTACTTCACTATACCAAAATGAGCAAACAGCTAAGACAGAAATGTCCAATATAGATTAACCAGGAAAGAAACTGGACATAGATATGGAGGGCTGTTAAAACTAAAAGGGCCAAAAAATAAGTCTTTAGCTATGCTCCCCTGCCAAAAAAACCCCAACATTTATGTATCATTTGAAGGGAGTTTGATAGTTCAACAAAGGATGCAAAATAAAGAAAAGATGCCTGATCTCGAATTAAAACTAGTTTTGTTATTAAGTTAGCTATTTAAATTTATTAGGAAAGGAATTAGAATATCTTATTAGAGGAGGATTTAGTTTTGATTCAAGTCACTGTTTTAGTAGGATCAGGATTAGCACATCTTTACACAACACATTTTTAAGTATTCTTCTCCATTGACGTTAATAAGGAGACATTCATATCGATTACAGGTTCCTTAGCTTTTATTTTCTTTTTGCACAAGATAAGTGCTTTTATTTTAACTTCCAATATCATGTATACATTACTATCTTGAGGAAACCTCTTCAAACGGAAAATATGGTTTCTAGTCAACCCTCGATGTCAAGTATGATTACTGGAATTTCAAACACATGGATTAGAAATCATTAAAGATTAATTTAATAATGCATATACCTGTTCAATGTTTATCGGAACAGTAGCTCTCTCCATCGCCTTTGGAGTCCACATCTTTATGTCCCTCTCAATTCCACTGCTTGCAAGGACTGTCAAATGGGGATGAGACGCAATACAGTTCACCACATGCTTATCAGCTTCCATTACACGGATGAGCTCTCCACCCTTTTTCTTCCAGATAAATATGCGACCACAGTCAGACCCACTCACCACATAGTCACATCTTGGCCCAAAGAAGTTGACACCCTTCACAGTTTCACAGTTCGTATGCCCTTTATAAACCTGAGGAACAGCTTTACCATCAGCATCCACGACTGAGGGAGATTCTGATCCAGATCCCACATCACTTGTATCACTGCCCATGGAGAGTGTGGAAGACCGAACTAGATTAGGTCCCAATCCCATGTCTTTCGTGAAGAGATAGATGTGCTCATCATTATAAGAAACCAGAAGCTCACTTTGATCTGAGAATGACAAGCCTGTTATTCCAACATCCTCGTTTCCGATCAAATGTTGTGGACAAAAGTAATCTGTAGGTTGACCAAAATCAGTTGATGCATCCCATTTACACTTGCGGATATCATAAAGCCGAGCATACTCATCCAATCCTGCAACTGCAAACAGATTTGGGTTTCTTGGATCAATTGTGATTGCATTCAGATTCACAACTGACATATGACCCCTCCTTTCAACCGGTTGACAAGTGAAAAGCTCTGTAGCAGACCCACTTCTAAGATCAAACTGCACCACAAGTTGGCTGAGTCATATACATGTATAAATTGTTTAAAATGAATGATCACAGAAACTCTCATTCAAGAAAATAGCAAAACAATGTTGAATAAGCAGATTAACATCACATGTAAGATATGAAGTTGGACAAGAAAGACAAAAGAAGATAAGTAAAAGGGCTCCATAAATGAGAAGCTCTTGGATCATAGAAGCCTATTAAAGTTGTTGATTTACACTAAAAGGGAAAATCTTTGATTTACAACCACTATAAGTGATACATTCTCAACTCACATGTTGAACTAGTCCGTCCTCACCACAAGTATAAAATATGTGAGAGCTTCCAGGAATGACAGCCAATTTATGTGCTCGTCTTTGATGCCTCCCAAGCAATGTAGTCTCCACTTGTCCATGCTCTGATATTTGCGCATGTCGAACCTAATATTGAGGATAGCAGAAACGAATAATCCCAGTAACCAGAATATTAAAAAGAACTATGGACCATAAGTTGAAAGAACACAAGTACAACACAAGACCTCTTCTTGACTAACAGTGGTGACAACAAAAGCACCTAGAACAGTTAAGATTATCAAAAATGATATCAACACGTTATGGTTAGATACCCAAGTGAAGCAATCATTCTTTCCACTTCAGTGAATGTTGTTCATCAAAATGCAGACAATATACGTTGAAAAATCATTTCTGACTTATAAATCTTTTTCTAAAATACGAGGGTTAAGGCACCAACTAATTCTCATCCAGGAACACCATCGGAAAAGGATGAATTACCTGACCATCTGCTGCACAAGTAACAATGCTACGGTCATCCGTGTTTGGCATGATCTTCGCTTGGAAAACATTATTACTATGGCCAGAATGGAAGGAGAGTTTGATACGTCCACTTTCCCATTCCCAGAGTATTACTTGCTTGTCATCAGAACCAGAAACCAGGATGTCTCCATCTGCATTGAAGCTTACTGTGTTTACGCAACCTTTATGCTTGTCTAGCTTCTTGTAGATCTCAAGTCGTTGCACAAGGTCCTGTATCATATAACAATCATCAAATTGGAGCTTCAATATATCAAAGTGAAACGACATACAGTGAGAAGACGTTAATCATTTGTCAGACATCAGTGTTCTGCAAGCTGAAAGCTAAGCAAATGAAACTAAATAATGACAATATGATGGTGGAACTTATATTATCAGTTAAAGAGTGCTTAAAACATGACAATTTAATAGATGAAAGCATGCACATAAGATCTATTACTTCAAGTTGCTTTGTAGTATAAGCTTTTGATTAACTACTATAATAAATCCTCAAGGGGGTTTTTAATATATATCTTAAAATCGACATAGCAATAGCGAGCAATCTTCAAATATTGGGCTAGCATTTCTCTGAGAAATCATTAAATTCTTTCCATTTTTGTTTCATACACATAGCCAACGGCTTAAAAAGAAACGATAGTTTACATTTTTAACCTCATTCTGAAGGTTTCCTGGGTTTCTTCTTCAGCTTCACATTGAAAACAAAATGGTAACTAGTCTTATAGTTTTACGTCACCATACTACTCCTTTTATATCTTATTAAAAAATGAAATAATAAAAGTTCAAGTAAGCTAGAATCCAGTCAAATCTAGTAGTTTTGAAATAAATGCAAATAGAATAAGGGCTCACTTGAAGCACACTAACAGTATTACAGTTGCCTTGGTGCTATACTTGTGAGCTTTCAAAATATAATCACAAAAACACATTCAATTGTAGTGCAAAATACTAACATAAGTCCAATAATATATAAACAGTCCTTTCTGAATTCTTCATCGCTTAACAAACATGAGACAAGACAAAAGATTCGGTTCAATACACTTTCATATTCATTTACCCGATATTTTCTTCTGAAGTTCCCAGTTAACTAAATCAACTACAATATGAAATTTGGAGATAAGACAACAAACCACCAATATAACAAGAAGAATGGGCGACGAATGTCCACACTACTCTAAAACCGTTACTATCGGTTGCTACCCTATAAACTTATTAGCTCTAAACTAAGAATTCAAGTTTGTATAAAAGTACAAGCTCAAGTAACCAGTATCAATTTCCTAATAACTTGTGATTGAGCATAAAACTATGCGGAACATGACTGCAAACCTAATATCCATGGCTGCACACATAACTTTGAGGAGCAAGTTATTGTTTACTTGGAGGACCAAAAAAAGCAAGCAGAGGATTCAACCACAGTACATTTCAATCAATTATCGGATAACAAACACACAACCATCCAGATATTCACAATTCAAGACAAAAGATCAACCAAAAAGGGGAAAATCACAGCAGAAGAAGGTAAAAACCAACTCTTTGTAGACCTTGGAAGCACGACGACGGTGAGCGAAGTCATGGGTCGAGAGCTCGCCGACCTCTCGGTGCCACACGTCTACCACCGCCTTCTCAAAACTCGTTCTCGGCCTCTTTCCTACCATTTTCAAGAAAAAAGAAGACAAACCCAGAATCGCAAAACGAGAAAAGAAACAGAAAAGACAGAACTTTGATCAAGAAATTTGGTTAAATCCAAAAGGATCGGCGAGTAAAAGATTGACAAAACAGATGAATAAGAAACAACAGTGAAGACAACAGATTGAAACTGGAGATACCCTCTATCCTAATCCCTCCCTAGAATCATTTACGGTACTCTAAATAACTCCCCATGCTTAATAAGATCACTTCCCTTCTCGATCTCTCTAATCTCTACACTATTATAACCATCGTACTATGCTGTGGTTCAGAGCAATATAATCTCCGTAGCTTTATGTTTTATAGTTGCTGTTTGTGAGTGCTTGAGCATACATGTGTAGTAGCATGACACGTGGCGCCATAACAACGGTAGATAAGCATGTAATGCTCCGTTGGATGAAGGTGGGCGGAACCTCATGGTAAATGACACTACCGAAACCTTTTAGAACATGACTTCAGGAGTTAATGATACTGAGAATCGGTTCAATCTGATCTGAAGTTAACTTGGTGAATCCGGGTTGATCAAGCTTCGAATCAGTTCAAGCCACTCTTTTAAATTTAAATCATCGTCATTACACTCAGTCCGAAGTCTCGCAATAAAGTAGAATCTGAAAAAATCTGATAGTACGTAACCTTATCTTTACATAATAGAGAGACTATTTCTTATAGACCCGCGTGCAAATTCAACTTATTCAAACTTAACTTGTTGAATTTAGATCTGTTTTTTCACCATTTCTATCAATAAAAGCAGTGATTCTCCAAAGTTATGGTGAAGTTGGTATAACATTTTATGAGCTCTTGTCATAATGGAGTTATAAGTAACACGTGTAGGATTTGAGTTTTTCCATTTCAAGGAGAAGTAGATGACAAGATGAAGAGACAAAACAATGTAGTGAAAAAGCTTCCAATTAGAGGAATCAGACTAATAAAATGACAATTTTGGATCAAACCAATGAATCCAACACCAACATTAATATCATCAAAGATGGAAAGAGAGGAAATTTCTTTCTTTCCTTTTGAAACTTTTACATGATTGATTTTGACATATTATGATGTTTATTTTTTTATAATTAAGGTTGATTTTCAGGTTAGGAGACAATTAAACATAGAGTTTGAGTTTACAACTTCTGAAAGAACTCTAACCAGTTGACTCTCTCAGTTGGCCAACTTTTTCTCCAACATGTTCTCAATCTTTATGACCTTAAGAAAGATGACAAGGTAGAAACAGTATGCCAAAAACCCCAGAAACTGTATCGATTTCAACTGATCTTCCGGTACATGGGATATCGATTCTGCAGATGAAAATGATCACCACAATATGGCACAAATCCATTTGATGCTTCAACCTCCAGCTAATCTGTAGGTACAAAACACCTGGAAATGGTCAGGGGTCAAATTGTTATGAGAAAGCTAACTTAGTGTATCAGAGTATTTGAATTCTAAAATCATACAGACCTAACTTAGATACAACTACTCCATATAATGACTGATGCAGGAAACTATAATGACACTCGGGTATAATGAACGAGGCGTGTATTGTGATTATCTTCGTATTCTCAAAGGCCTTACCTTGATGATAACATATTAGTCCCAGGGATATACCTTTGTCTTTGAACCAGATTGGAAATTGATGTACCTAGGAAGGAATTATACAATTCTTCATCAATTTCCCACATCGGTTTACTCTTTTGGGCATGGAAATATTGAAGAGTGGCCATCTCTTCCCGGTTGTAGTTCCTCTCCCTAGTGCTGCAAGTGTGGATCATCATCAAATATAAATTGAACTTTGTTGAGTTCTATACCATCTGGCATTCCATAATCTCGCAAAGTTGAAAGGTTAACAAGTGCCACAAATAAGCATTAGTAGCCAGAATCAATCCAACTTCGAGCTGTTTGTTTCTGGATATTGTTCCTTTCCATCATCCCTCTAATGTCTGCTGCATCATCCCAACAACCCATATTAGCATACATGTTGTGTAGCAAGACATAAGGAGTCGAACTCTCTGGTTCAAGTTTCATCAACGCTTCAGCTGCAACTCTAGCCATCTCTACATTGTTGTGCACCCTTGAAGCACCCAGTAATGCACCCCAAACAGCCTTGTCTGGCTCAAAAGGCATGCTTTTGATCAAATCCAGGGCCTCCTCGAGTTGTCCGTGCCGACCGACAATATCGACAAGGGAGGCAAAGTGTTCAACTGTTGGCTCAACGCCGTATTCGCTTTGCATTGATTTAAATATCCTTCGACCCTCTTCAACCAGCCCTGCATGAGCACATGCATGCAGAACTGAAATGAAAGTTATGTAAGTAGGCTGCACTTCAAAGTGTCTCATCAATTTGAAAAGCTCTAGAGCTTCTGAGGCATAACCATGGGATGCATATCCTCCAATCATTGCATTCCAAGAGATAACTTCTTTCTTCAGTTTCAGTTCCTCAAAGATGGTTCTTGCCTCGAGTATTGCCCCGCACCTTGAGTACATGGTAATCAGGGCGTTATTTATTGGCATGTCGGGAATAACTGTTTTTGTGACCAGCTGATGAATCTGCATACCCAGGTTCAGATCCATAATCCCTGTAGATACACTGAGAATTGAAGATAAAGTGTGTCGATCGGGTTTCTCACCTTCAGATTGCATCCTAAGAAAGAGCTCTATTGCTCCATTGAAATCTTCGTATTTTTCATACCCAGCTATGACAGAATTCCATGATACCAAACTTTTTTCAGGCATCTTCTCAAAGAAATCACTAACAAGCTCCAGATTACCTGTCAGTGAATACCCTGAGACCATCAAGTTCCACGAAAGGGTGTCGCGATTGGGCATTTTGGAGAAGAGATTTGATGCTTTCTCCATATCCAACACATGAACATATCCACTGATCATAGTATTCCATGAAAATGTATCTCGTTCAATCATTTGTTCAAAGAGTTCCTGGGCAGAAGCCATATCTCCAGCCTTTACATAGCACATGATCATGGTATTCCAAGACACCACATTTCTCTCAAATCTCTCATTGTTTTTGTCTCTTTCATCATTACGAAACGGGATTCGATCAAAAAGTTTTCGAGCTTCATCAACCAATCCTTTCTGGCCGTACCCGGCAATCAAAGTATTATATGCATGCACCAGATTCTCTTTTGCACCATCCTTATTCTTGTACTCCAACAGAACTCTTGCAGCTCCATCCAATTCCTCGTTCTGAATAAGGCCCGATACAAGTGCACTAAGGGAAGCTGCATCTCTCTCCGGCATCTGGTTAAAGAACTCAATCGCACGCATCACATCACCATTCTGCAACAACCCTGAAACCACAGCATTCCAGGATACAACATTCCGATGAGGCATTCTATCAAACAACAACAATGCCTGATCCATCATCCCATTCTTCGCATACCCGCTAATCATGGTGTTCCAAGATACGCAATCCCTCTTTGGCATCATCTCAAACAAGCACCTACCCTCCTCTATAAACCTGTTTCCTCCACATGAAACATACCCAGAGATCATCAAGTTCCAAGACACAACATCTCTCACAGGCATTTCGTCGAACAACTTCCTCGCCTTCGTCATCTCGCTCCTCTTCACATACCCACTTATCATTGAGTTCCAAGAGACCGTGTTCCTACGTCCCATATTGTCAAAAAATGCTCTTGCTTCGTTAATCTGACCAATTCGTATGAAATGAGAGATCTTCTTATTCTCTGCAAGTAAACTAGTGTCCCTAAACGAGTTTCTGGGTCTTGAACCTGAAGAGAAACAGTGAGAACCTAAAGTAGCAACCTCAGACGCGCGCCTGGAAACCTCAAAAGTTCCAAACTTGGTTAAAGTGTCGATCTTTAACCTCCTTATCATCTTCCAACAAGTCAGGAGAATCATTACCAATTACTCAGAACTCACTTACATATCATGGAAAGGGTGGTATGCACAGTACATGTGTCATGGACCAACCGGAGCCACCAGCTTCACTGGGGCGTTCACCAGTACTTCCGCTGCCAACAACCGCGGCCGTTCCTTAGGAAAAGATTAAGTTGTAGTGTATGCGTTGGACTAAGCAAACAAGGCGAGCGGTTCTTATCTTCTGTTGCCACAAGCACTACCAATGAAAATGCGAACCGCTTGATAAGAAAGTTTGTCGGATCGTCGCCGAAACCAGTGGCTCTTGATGCTCTCTCTCACCTTCTATCTCCTCATACTACACACCCTCACCTCTCCTCCATAGCCTTCCCAGTAAGCTCTCTCTCTCTCTCTCTCTCTCTACGTCTCACTCTTTCTAGACTTGATTGAAGTTTGAAACTTTATAAGTTCATGGAAGATAGAAAAGTTGGAAACTTTGACATGGATTCAGATTGCCAATTTAAAATTTGTCTCCATTTTCTGGGGTTTCTCTCTTCTTCTTAGTTTGATATTGGATATTTCAATGGAGTAACCCCAGTTCTTGTCGATTTGTGTGTTCTTTGCAGCTCTATTCAGAGATTAGTGAAGCACCATGGTTTGATTGGAATCCCAAGCTAGTGGCACAACTTGTTGCTTTGCTTGAGAAACAGGGTAGGTATGATGAGTCTGCAACTCTTCTTTCTGAATCCATTTCCAAGTTACAGTCCAAAGAGAGAGACCTCCTTCAGTTCTATTGCAACTTGATTGAGTCCCACTCCAAGCACAACGCACTTCATGGCTTTGATGATTCATTCTCTCGCTTGAATCAGCTTGTTTGTGATTCCAACTCTTTTTATGTGAAAAAGCAAGGGTACAGGGCAATGATCAGTGGATTGTGTGAGATGGGGAGTCCTAGAGAGGCTGAGGATTTGATTGGTGAGATGAGAGGGAAAGGGCTCAAAGCATCCTTGTTTGAGTTCAGGTGTGTTTTGTATGGATATGGAAAACTAGGATTGTTTCAAGATATGCACAAGACTCTTCAACAAATGGAAAGCCAAGCGCTTGAAGTTGACACAGTTTGTTCAAACATGATTCTTTCTTCTTATGGAGCTCACAATGCACTCTCTCATATGATTCATTGGTTGCAGAAGATGAAGACTTCTGGCATTCCTTTCTCTTTAAGAACTTACAATTCAGTATTGAATTCTTGTCCTACAATCATGTCGATTGTCTCTGGCATAGATAGTCACTATGGTTATCCAATTTCGTTTCGAGACTTAATGGAGGTTTTAAATGAAGATGAGGCCTTGCTGATTAAAGAATTGGTTGAATCATCAGTTTTGAGTGAGGCAATCAAGTGGAGTAACTCTGACGCGAAGCTGGATTTGCATGGAATGCATTTAGGTTCTGCTTATGTAGTTATGTTGCAGTGGATGGAGGAGTTAAGGAATAGATCTATTGAGGGAAAGCAAGTTTTCCCAACTGAGATCACAGTGGTCTGTGGATCAGGAAAGCATAGCAGCATTAGAGGGGAATCACCAATCAAATCTATGGTTAAAGAACTTGTGACTCGCACAAGAAGTCCACTGAGGATTGACAGGAAGAACACTGGTTGTTTTGTTGCTAAAGGGAAAGCTATTATTGAATGGCTGCAATAAGTTACTGCAGAATTTTCTTATATTTAGATTTGAGTTATTGAATCTTATACAGTATTGTCAAATGCATAAACCTTGAAAATTGTTGACTTAATATGGTCACTGGGTAGATTACCGAACGAATCGATTCTTTACTGATATACAGAATGACTATCATACATTTCTTGTTTGAAGGCAAAAGATGTAAAAGACAACCGATTGCATATGTACAGAGACCACAAGCTGCTAGGTCTTACAGGGGATCCAGTTGTAAATGCTAGCAAGCAACTTAGCACTCTTCAGGATCTTCCCTCTTTTTCTACTTTGCCTTGAACTTTTACATACACTCTCAAATCTTTCACCATTAAAACCATGGCATCCACCATATATACATCTTCCCAAGATTTTTATGTGAAACTGCTTCAGTGATCAAGCGACGAGCCTGACCTTCGACTGCTAGAGGCAATGATGGCGCAGCTCCAACACCAACGACCACTCCTTGCAATCTTGCCTCAATATTACTGATGGCTCTCTGCATTCGTCACCGTAACAATCTTTAAGTAAAAGTTAACCAATTTGTAATGTTGAGATATTTTCTGACAGAAGATAAACTAAGGTCAATGATCAAAACCTGTGCATGTGGGTTCTGAACTTCTACACCACTGGATTTATGAGATTTTGTCCATTCCACTAGAGGATCATGGATGAAAGTCTCAAGAACGCTCATCAAAGTCTCTCTGTGTGTCCTCAACACTGAAAGGGTAATTTCGCAGACTCTCAAGAAGACGCCTTCATATCCAGTGATGCCCAAACCATCTATCATGTTCTGCAAATAGTGCCCATGCGAAAAAGAAATGACAAATCATAAATTGACTATTCAATGCTTATACGTTCTTAAATACTTCAGCCTCAAATTTAACTCCATGATTCCATGAATTTTGTTCCATTATGTGGTTATTACAAGAAGTTATTTGGGGAGGACAGGCTATTGTTAGTACAGCTAGAATACAATTACAAGGCATTTTTGTACTTCTGTCAAAAGGAAACTTCTTGTTACCTGGGTCAACCTGAAAGGTACCAACTCAGGCTTCTCCAGTTGCAACCCTTTGTCAAAGAGGCAGCTGAAGTCAACATGAACGCAATCACCGGTAGTAGAGTCAAAGAGAATATTTTCACCATGACGGTCTCCCAGACCCACAATGTGTCCAACCATTGACCAAACTGCAGTCGTGTGGGCATAAGCAACCCGAGCCCTAAACCAAGCAGCAGGCTCAGAAAAAGTGGTCAAAAACCATTTGTGGAAAACTGGAGGAAACATAGGAAGGATCTTGTTTTTCAACATCTCATCCTCTGGCATTTTTCCTTGGCATTGATCATAAATTCTTTTGATCTGAGGATTTGTCTTCTGCCTATCAAACCTTCCACAGGTTATATATATATCTTGAAGAATATGTCGAAGTCCACGAGTATGTGGCACCCATTCAACCATACCACAATCTTCTGTAAGAGGGATCACTGCAAAAGTGCGAATGTACAGTTTCCTTCGACGACTTTCAGGATATTTGGATAGCAAACGATTTATCATGGCAGTAAACTCCATCATACGAGCATCTTTTCTGAGGTCATCCTTGGGTTTACATAGGAATGGGCGTTCAATGCCATCACTACCCAATAGAACAATCTGCAAAATGTAAAAATATATTATTCCAAGAAAAATGGAACCACAGAGAACAATCAAGTCACTAAGACATTTTGAGAACTAAAAATTTGCGAATCTAGTGTAATGTTCTAGCTAGAATTAAAAAGTTTCATGCTCAGGCTTTTTTGTTGAAACATGTGCAGCAGAAGAACATACTTTCTTAGGTCGCTGAAGAGATGAAAGAATCTCGGCCTCATCAGATATTCCTGAGATTGATGGAAGATCTGAACCAGAGAAAATATTGAAAGTGAGTGGCTCACTATGATTGATTTCATAGGTTGGCAAACTAACAGTAAGAGACTGTTGAATTGGCATGATAATTTCCAATGGCATCATCCTTTTCAAGGCACTGAATTCAGTTGAGATATTAATTGTTCTTGCTTTTGGCTGCCCTGGGTGGAAGCACAACTTGATAAGATGATCAATTAAGTTTGCAAACTGTACAAACAAATTGCTTCGACCATTTCCCTGGTTGAAACCTTTCTTAGCTTCTTGTATGATTGCAGCAGCTGCCTCTCGCCTCGAAGGGACTGCAGATTTTGAAACAGCTGCCATAATCCACAAGGCTTGTTGTGGGTATTGCCAGAGAACAGAGGTGATGATGCGCTTCACCAATTTAACTATTTCTTCATTCTGGTGGCAGATTCGAGAAACCAATTGTGGAAGAACTGTTAACCATTGATATGTTGGCAAATCTTTCAAACAGCCTCTGATTATGCTCATCACCTGGCAAAATATTATAATGGAAGATATATTGCTTCAGTAAACAAAAAGTTCACAATGCAGTTCAGATTAATAAAAATTTAAACGGCAACAACACATTACCTTCTCATGAACCTTTCTCAAATCTTCATTGTATGATGACCTGCTCTGATGATAAATGCTTCCAAACTCAAACCACAGTGTCAGCAATCTTGGAAGAGCCTGAAAGAGATTTTTGTGCCCCTTATGCAGCCCCTTAGCATAGAATAACAGCACATCTGGAAGATGATACCACCAACGCTTCTCAGTATTTGAAGAAGCAGGAGCACAAGCTGCTGGCACTACCCTGGGACCTAGTTCAGAGTTGTCTTCCTGACGCTTCCTGGCATCCAAAAGAACCTCATCACAATACTTAGCCAAATAAAAGAATCCTTTTTCCCACTTAGGCTGTAATTCTCTCACTCGGGAATAAAGGCTTATGACGTCTTCCTTTTGCTTCTGCCCACTGTAATGGATCCATTTGGTATACAAAAGGAGAGTCTTTGCCACATTTTGATTCTCATTCACACCTTGAGTATTGGAAGGTGATGATTGAGGATTCAGCGGCACTAATGAAAGACTAGTAATTGATGACCGTGCAGCAGAGCCTAAAACCTTCTCAGGCATACGTAGGAGAAATTGCTGCAACTCTGCAATGGCACCATCCGCTCGCCTTGTACTCCACAGAAGCTTGGCTTTATCCATGTGAACATTAGGTGACCCAGAAGTCTGTGCTTCCAAAATAGCACGGTTAGCAGTCTCATAGTGGCCAGCCAAGCGGCAAAGTTTTGCATATTGAAGCCAGCAGTTGCCAACCTGAGCACCAAGGCCACTGGCATTAAACACCAACCTCCGGAAAGCCAAAAGGGGCTCCCTTGCCCATAGTGATGGTTGCGTAAATCTGAGCCGATTTTCCCAATTCTCCATCAATTTGGTAAAACCAATATCTTCCAAATGAAATATTTTCTCCAAGAAAGAGTCACCAAGAAGAAGATTATGGAAATCCTCCAATTCCCTTAACAGGTGAAGTTTCACAATGAATGGGTATGCTCGGACGTAGGAATCCATGCCTGCAGCAGCAAGAGGAGCAATAAGTGCTTGTTTGGACAGTGCAATTTTCTCAGAAACTGAGAAATGATCTTTGTTCATCATAGCCCTGAGAATCTTTGCAACATCCATGTCAAAGGTAGCATTGCTCTCTGAGCCACTACAAAGTAAACCTTCTTCATCAGCTCCACTAAGGTATTCATCCATCAAATCCCATCTGCCAAGCCTCCAAGCTGCCTGCACACCATGCATGCACCATGTTTTCTTGTATCGAGGAACCCTAGAAATTAAGCCATCCACATGAGTGACCATTGCTTGAAGGTGGCACATATTCAATAAACAGTTAAGGACATCTGAATGTCTCTGGACAGAAGTGGGCTCCATCTGCAAAGCCTGCTCACAAGAGGTCAAAACTTCAGCCCAGTTACCTGACTTTTTATTTATTAAGAGCTGGTCTTGTAGGCTTAATGATTTACGTAAAGAAGCCAAGCCAGAGAGACCGTCAGGTTCATCAAGGCAGCTGTATATTTCCATGAGAAATGTAACATCTTCATCCTCAAAACTGCCACTTCTCTCAGCAGCAGGATTAAATGAGCCTGATTTTCCATGAACATGAGACTCAAAGTACATCAAAGATCTTGCGTAAGCCTGACACCTGAATGAAGCCCTGGCAAGGGTTAGCTTTGGAACTGCATTCAAAAGCTCTGCAACATGTCTGCATTGTACAAGCAGTTCCTGATCTGTCAAAGAAGCTGAACTTTGATCCTTTGACCTGGATGCTTGCTTCTTAGAAGCTGAAGATTGAATGGACTGGGAAAGGGCTAGCTCCTGTTCAACATCATCTACCCATTGGCCCAGATTATCAAGGAGAGTGAAAACAGCTTGAATGCAAACTTCACTTTGCCCATTACTGATGACATGACATGCAGTGCTGCTGTTATCAGATGCAGCAGCATCAAGAACAGACAATACTTCTTCAGCTATGCCATGGCGGGCTTCTGCAGAACCATAACAGACAGCATTAAGAACTAAATAAGGGAGAAGATAAACTGCTACTTGCATGTCATGGCGTACTATTCCCCGACAAGCATTAAATATGCTTGCACGAGACCCAGTCGCGTGTGCAGTCAGTTTTCTTATCCATGAAAAAATCCATCTTCTAAATGACATAGATGGTCGGTAGATGGGACCAGTTGATGTTGAATCAGCCACATTTGGAAGCTGAAACCTAGAGGTTAAGCAGGGGGCTATAATCTCTTTAACATATTTGGAGAATCTGTCCCACAATCTCTGGCCTCTAGCATTCATCCCATCGTTATTACCTGTATGCTTATCCTTCAGCATTTGTGTCAAAGAAATTCCAGCATTCTCATCGAGAGATGCCCCACATCCTGCAATCTTTAGCAGCTCCTGTATTGCCAACGCAGCAGAGTCTTGAATAATGGTATCAGGTGCAGCTCTAAATGCCCTAGCCAGATGCTTGTGAATCAACTCAAAGATAAGGTCATCATCTGAACATTCAATTTTGAAGCGCTCAGATGAAAAACCTTTTATTTTGGCGGGATCAACTGCACCCAATGCTCCGAGACAATCAGCAGATACTAACTTCAGCCGTTGCCCAACAATAGTCCTTGATTCTTCTGCACATCCTTGTAGTAAGGATGTGATCAAAGAACTCAAAGCATCCATGTCTGCAGCTACTTCACCAGTGATCAGAGCAGCAATATCCTTGCTTCTCACAGTGAGTAACTTGCTCAATTCACAGACTACCATATACCTAACATTCAAGTTTTCGTGGTTCAAACCATCAGCAATATGGCGTAATTGATCCTTTAGAGTCATTGAACCACGTGCTTCTTGGATAGCTTTATTGACCTCTGATAGAGCAGGGATACTAGGTAAGGGAGGAAATTCGTGAATATGCTGCTTCAAGATAATTTTATTGTTCAACACAAGTTCTTCCAAGATTTTTACCACATTTGTCAAATGTACAGAAGAAGTATCTTTGCACCTCTCCAAAAAAGGAATAAGGGCGGCAAAAACATGGGAAATTACATGCTGGGTACTAGATGGTGATTTGTTTGCCAATTGTTCAATGAAAAATTGCAAGACAGAGAGACCATCACTTTGTATAGATTCTTTATCAATGGCATGCATGAGAAGAACCATTAGTTTGGGCACATAAGTACTAAGCTGAGAGCCCATCATTTCAATTAGCATCTTAATGCGTTGCAAAGCTTGTCTCTGCAGTGAAAAGTCCTCTCCATGAAGCATTTTCCTGTCGATACTGTTAAGGAGACCAACAAAATGATTCCTCAAAAATCCTGCAAGATCTTCGGCGCCAGTTAGAACTCTGGCAATTTCTTTTATCATTTCAGGCACTCTTGATAGCCTGCAAACAGAAACAAAATCATGATGGTTGACAGAAGAAAAATATTTTACCATAAAGCAATATGATGAACAACTAATATCTCTCTACTCCTACAAGGAATTCACTTGACGATGCAAAAGGAACATATTGACCTCGAAGCATAAGAAATCCCTTAATGATGGTCTCATAAGGCAGGATAAATGATTCTTAGTTACAAGCTGAGCTAAAGTTCTTATACGTCTTACTAATCTAAAATTGATGAAATTTGAATACAAAATACATTTAGTATACAGTACAAAAGAGAAGTTCCAAAAATGTTGATCACATAAAGCAAGAGCACTTTCTTTTTGTTTTTGTTGTTTACATTTTTCATGGCATACACACAAGTGTAAAGACAAATAGAAAATAATCATTACGAAATCATTCTTCCTCTTCAAGCCCCTCCCAACTCTCTCTCCCTCTACAGAACCCACTAAAGCCTGCACTAAAGATCTTCACTGAGTTAGATGCAAGAAGCAGATAACCAAGCTTATACCTTTCGCTTATCTCAACTGAATCACTACCATCAGTAAAGCATATAAGTTCATCTAGAAGTGCAGGTAGTGCAGCCGCAAATATTTCTTGATTGTCTGAACTAGTCTGATCATGGTAAAACTGCAAAGCAGAGTTTAACCCCTGCCTATCTGCTTGATGAAGAGCAAAAGCAAGCACTTTTGGCAGCCAATTAACTATCAGAGGCACCATATCAGTGTTCAAACATTTAGCTAACTCACTTAATGTTTGAACAGATTGGCCATTATCCTGCCAAGATACCACAAGCTTTGGAAGAACTATGGGAACCATTCTCTCCACCAGTTTTTCCATCTCGACGCCAACAACAGCTTCAGCAAACTCTTTGACCATTTTTGTGCGGCTTGTGAGGTTCCTAGTCAGATAATCAAATAACTTATTGCGGACATGAACAGCCTTTGAAAGTAATAGTTCCATCCCTCCTTTAAGATGGAAGATGCAACATTTCTGCATTACCCTTGATGCACTCAGCCTCACTGTCATGTACGGATTATCAAGCTGATCAGTCAATAAAATTAGAGAAAAATAGAAGGTTTCACTGTGAACATTAACTGAAACTATAATCTGTGCAACAGAATCCAGAAGAGTCTCAAGGATCTGTGGATCTTCAGCTGTCACTAGAGCATGCTCGATTACTCCCAAAAAATTTTGTTCTTTAGATTTGTTCGAGTGCCCATCCATAAATAAACAACTCAATACGGAATCCTCAAGGAAGGAGTTCAACTGAGAGCTAAATGCATCTCGTATGCCCTTCCTTTTGTTAAGAAGTAGATACTCGACACATCTAATCCACTCAGATCTTGTTTCTGCAAGCACATCTGCAGTCGCATGTGCAAGGATACGTCGAAGAACTGTCACGCAAGCAATTTGAACCTCTTCCGAAGACTCATCATAAAGAAGCTTAAAGAATATAGATATGAGGTCTGTGAAATCAGAACATAAGTCTACTTCTATACTTTGCACATTACACAGGTGTATCATTTTCAAGTTCACCTTATTATTGTTCATAACATTGCTGTCACACTTTGAGCACCAAAATCCTTGCAACAAATACTCAACAATCTGGGTATGATTCTTATAATTGGCATCTGAAAATAACTTGCATTCACCTTTATGTATACCAGCAACACCACTGCAACACCCATAAAAGCATGACAAATAACCAAGAGATAAAGGAATAATCTTTTTAACTTTGGCATGCTCTTCTTTCTTCAAAATCCTGCAAACAGAGACAAGAAGAAAATAAATGATCCACTCAACATCATGGCATGAATGAAACTTCATTAAGTATTAAACAAGACAAATCAGCAATAAATGCATGTGGGATTCTGATAGAATCCAGAAAACAATTAAAGAAAATATGTATTTTGCTATAGATTTCCGGATAGGAATATAAACGATAACTGGTTTCGAGGACCAGTAACCTCCAGCCTTAGGCTCACACTCTCTCTCAACAGTATATCCTCCCCTCACTCTTCCCATCTACTGTTTATTTATACTAAGAATTCTGTTAGGAGTAACAGAATTCAGTTAGCTGACAACCAATCATAAGGTTGTCAGCCCTAATCCTCATATTTATATATATTTATATATTTACTAAATCTGTAAGTATTATTCTAGGTGTCCTGGGTCTAACAGATTCTCAACCACAAACCATGTAGAACTTGGCCTAAGTGGATAAGAGGTGGAAGTACATCTTCACTCACAAAGGTTCAAACCTTGGTCCAAAATTTGAGCCACATGTACACCAAGGAAAAAGAAAAGATCTCGATAACATAACAGAGAGAATTGTAGGATATAAACACATGATAATGCCAAAAATCATAACCACAACACACCCCGCCTATCCTACAGCATACCCCCATGTTTGAGACCATGACCACAACGAGGCATATCTTCATTCTCTGAACAATTACATAAATTGAAGCACTCGTGGAAGGTTATTTAGTTATAGAAATGCTATAGATTCAATTATTGAGCCATGACTTTTAGCAACACTTAAAATAGTAAATATGAAATTATCCCTTCTAGATTAATTAGGTCCTACAAGTCTTGCTAAATATTGGTATAAGATACATGTGACAAGGCCATTAAAAAGTTTCTTATAACAATCAAGGTTCATAGTTTGGACTTATAAATCTATACCAACAATGAGATTTTTGGCACAGGAATAAAGCAAAGAGACAAGAATTTACAAGTGTTCGCTTACTCTAGCCTTTTGAATAATTGAGGGAGTAGACCAAGATTTGACCACAAGATAACCACAGGCATGGAAATAAGAGTCTCACTTCTAACTTCTTCAGCTTCATCATCAAGACCCAAATCTAAGACTTCAAAAACAATTTCAGTTTTCAAGACATGGCCAAGCTTGGATGCAATTTGGACAGAGAGGCATTTAGTCTTTGCAAGAGAATGTTGTGCACCAATCAAATGAGGATGGGTCCATGGAATTTTCAAGAATGTACGTGTAGTTTCAGCATAGTCACTTGAGATTTTGGAAAGCTCGTCATCCATGAGAAAGGATCCTAGAAGATGAAGTATATTTTAGCAAGTCTAAAACAGCAGTATGTGCACAAGTATAAACAGAGAGAGATAAACAGAAATTAGACCTATCTAGAAATTCAACTAATGCGTGGACTAATTATCAATGCAGATAACCAACAATAAAACCTCCAAAACCTCCCAATCATAAGCCTACATAAGATAGGAAAAGCTTTAAAACCTGCAAGTAGCAAGTAAGGATATCACAACAGTGTAGGATGATCTTCAAAATAATGACATTTGTACTTGATAAATCTTGCAATTAAAACCATCAACCCCAATCGTATCCTACAAATACTTTTCCAGTAGAGGACCAGCAAATCAGCACAGAAGATAAACGAGGCCTTCATAGCAGGTCCCCTTACCAGAAAAAAGCATTGCATCCATAGCCTTCATAGCAGGTCCCCTTACCAGAAAAAAGCATTGCATTCATTCAAGAATCTATGGTAATGTCAATACTATTAACTGGCAGAAATTTGAGTCAAAAACAATTATAACATAAAGTTTGTCAACAAATTGGCAACAGGATTATTGCCTTACTTCGCATAAGCAATATGCTATGAATTCCCTCCATGTAAAGGGTGATATCTATCATGAATGATCTTCCTTGGTTTACCTACATTAAATGAAACAATCAATCACTGGGGGAAACCAGCATATCAAAGAGAATTTCAAAAGAAAATCCTACCTGATCAGAAATCCATGGGATCCATCCAAGCATCTGCTGGAAGATGCGTCGAGACAGGTAGGTTATTGGGTGTCTACAGAAAGCAATACAGAGCATGCTAAGACCTGTCACAACAAGATCAGGTCCTAAAGAAGGAGGTCTAATTGGAGGTTTCAAAAGCTCTAGGAACGAAAGGATTGATCTATGCATATGTCTAGCATATTCTTCATCTCTTCTACAGTAATATCTATGAGAAATGTTCGAATCTTCCAGAGTATTAGCATGAAGAAGAACAGCATCTCCATCTAACTTTTGGCGTTTGGCGTTGATAACATTGTCATCCTGGATATGTCTTTTTTCTCCAACACTCATGTTCTCAACCGGTTCAGTGCCCGAAGTCAACATATTTATGCTATCACCTATGGTTGACGCACTTGTAGTACAATTATTTGTCAACTTCTGTCCTACCTGCTCAGGGCCAAGAACAGAAAGGGCTACTTCAAAGCAATCAATCAAGGAAGCACATGGTTCTGGAAACCAAAGCATTTGCATCAGACATTCAGGTCTCCACACATACGAGGGACAAGTTCTAGCTATCCTTGTGTACACCCTGCATAACGAAGTCTTCAAAATAGCATACATTATAATGAATCATAATGGAAAACAGAAACTTTTGTCCAACAATTATAATTTAAAAAATAACATTGATCTTAAACTACACAGAGGATCTAACCTTAAGCTCTTGACTTTTTGTTCTCAACATTGAGTTGGGAAAAACATCTATTAAATCTGCAGCTGTTAGCTTTACAATATCATCAGGGCAACTAGAATGCAATGCATCGAGGCAACCACCCAATGTTGAGTCATAGACTGCATTTCTGCCACACAAGTCAGTATTATTGAACTGCCTTCGATGATTAATTAGTATCCGCAGGCTGGTGCACAATCTGCCCCACCCCTTACAAAATAGAAGGCATGCAATGCCACATAGAAAAATGTTGATGCTTATGGCAATTTAAGACAGCAGAAAAAGAAAGAAACGTGTTAACTCAAGTGCACAGCATGAAGCTTACATTCAGAATTCAACTACCACAGAATTTGACAACAAGCATAAATTGCTTCCATAAAGCATTAAATCATTGTACAACCATGGTACCAACCAACGTGATAATAACTAGCCAAGATATACTATGCAAATGAACAAGGATACCACAATTTCTGCTTGAATTGGAACTAATAAACATAAACATCTATCAAAATTGTTCTTAACATTATGTTGTAAAACAGACTAATGGTGAGAAGTAAAACCTCCTTTCATATATTTCTGAATAGGTTCCAACCTATATACAGATATAATCCTGAAAGGGGAAAATTTTATACAGGAATATGTACTATAGTAACAGCCATAGAGTAGTCTTTGATACATAAATAAATTGCATCACATAATGGAAAATAAAAATACATCCAGCTGTCAACAACATTAAATAACCAAAAATCCTACTCAAAAGTTTAACCCAGCCACCATCCATCCCAATTGCAACTTAACACCAGCATCATGAAAAGTTAGGGCCATGATAATTTCAACTGGTGGAAAATGGGAGCCAGTCATTTTAGCCTATCTTCACTCCACAATATCAAAACAATATCAACCAAGGAAACTGGATCATATCATATAACAAAGAAAATTCTTCATCAGGAATTTCTAATATATGTCGCAATTAGCATACACAGCAACTGCTATTTTAATTTAAAAGTTTGAACTTTTATATTCATACCTGTACAAGGGGAGCCCATCTTTGTCCTCACTTAAAATCGTAGCTATCGATTGAATTATGTTTCCATGAGGTATGACGTCATAATTTATCACTGAGCCAGTGATCCGTGCAAAGTCAAAACATGCCTTCACCAAATTTTAAGTGTCAGGAAAAAAGTAACGTAAAAAGGCATCACAAGTGACATGAAGAGACAAACAGAAGTGGTAATTCCAACAATGCATCCAACAAGCACATACATTAAATGGAATAAGTGAAGACTACCAATTCACTATAATGTAATACTCACCATTTGCAAGTCGGCATCTCCATAACATAAGAGAGAACATGCAGCTGAAACATTTGATACATTTACAAGACCCTCCACATACAGAGTTCCTTCAGTTAAGCATTTGTTTAGAAGTTTAACCATCCATGTAGCAAAGGGTTGCCACCTTTTTCGCCCTGAGATGTTGACCAAAATACCAACATCATTAACAGGTTTATTGCTTTCAGGTAGCTCAGTGAGACAAGAAGGATCGTTGGTAATTCCAGCAAAGGACGAAGAGAAGCATTTCAAGTTCAACTGAGCATGATCCAAAATACTTGAATTTCCAGTGGAAAGTCCTGCAACATGCAAAAGATCTGTATGCAGAACAGGAACTAATTAGTCTTGAACATCATTCCACCTCAAATACAACTATAAACACATTAACAAACAGTAAACAATTATAGAATAAGTATAAAGAAAGAGGTTCCTCTTCATTATTTGTAGGGGAGGCTGTAAGCACAAGCAGTATACACCAAGCTCCTCACCCAACAAAATAGAAAAGGCAAGATGACATTAGAAGAACATATAAATTTCTGACTTGGGTCAGGGAGTTGCTAGGTTGTAAGCATCTTCAGAAGATATGACAACCAATGTATCAAGCAAACTATGTAGAACTGATCTCTCACAAATGAAAAGTTTGACAAGAAGTAAATCAAAACAATTCAACTATCAAGGATTCTAACCTGTCTACCACCTAATCTTAAATAAATTATTATGTTGTTATATCATTACCTTCCACAGCTGTCATGGCATCAATGAAAAATTTACAGTACACATCTCGTGCCCCCGTACGAAGCAAGGATAACAAGGATCCAACAGTTTCAAAAACTACTCCATATCGCAACCTGTGACACAATGTAGTTATCCCCATATACAGTTGTTAACACTTGTATCAATTGCCCCATGCATCCAAGCATATATAAATACCAGAACAAATCGGACCACATGATGATAATTTGAAGCAATACTACCGTTTGGACATAACTATGAGGTGTGAACCTTTAAGTTCAGACAGTCGATTATAAACAAGGATTCTTGTATCACAGTGTAAACCAAAACCATCTTTTATATATTGTGCTTCAAAGCAGAAAAGTGGTGCCAAATAGAACCAACGGACGTGATGCCAATGCAAGTCCATTCAAACATAAAATTAGCCAGAAAAAAACTCACTAACCGAAATTCAGGTTCTGCGAAGAATGGCAAAACCCTGCCAATGAGGGGAATAACAGCGCTGGCTTTCCCATGGTAAAATACACCAGGAAAATTCCTGGCAAGGTGAGAAATCAGCTTTAACACAGCTACAACCTCTCTCTCACTCGCTGCACAACAACCAAACAATGCACATTCAAAAAAGAACGTCTGTGTCAGATAAAGACAGAATCTTTCACACAAAATGATCAAAAACAAGAGGAGATAAGCTTAACCCAATTCATATCACATCATTCCTTCAACATGGTCATGTCCGGTTTCACTAACCTTTCTCAAGAAACAAACTTGAAGTCCACTAAGAACTAAAGTACCTGAGGAGGAGGGGATGACATAGGCATGGAGGAGATTGGGAAGGACGGCGCGTAATCTAATCTCCAAAGCGCCGTCGTCTTCGCCGCCGCCCCCGTTGTTGGGAGACGACGATGAAGTGGCAGCTATGCGTTCTCTGAGTTCGTTAACCAAACTCGAGAGGTTCCGAGCCATTTGGCCCCAACTCTCTCCCTCGTTGCGCTGTCACAGTGTTCTTGGGTCTTGGGTAGTTAAATTTGATTAGTGGGAGTGAGAGAATTAGCGGGGGACAAGAAGAGACAGAGATTCCCCATTGCCATTTCCTTGCCTTTATTTTTCATTTATTTTTTCTAATTTTGAAATATCTAATTTCGGGTCGGTTTCAAACTTCAAAGTACGTAAGCTATTACTGCCATCGGTGAATGTCATTGGCATACCACGTTGATCAACGAATGTAGAATGGCCTTCTATCATCTTAGTTCAGATCTTACAAACAATACTAGTGTGTGGATTTTTAGGCACAATCCTCCGATGGGTTTTGTTAAATTAAACATGAATGGAAGTGTTCTTGGTAATCCGATTGACGTTAGATTTGGAGGTCTGATTCGTAATGAGCATGGATGTTAGATACTTGACTTCTCGAGATATATTGGTCATGCTTCTAATACTATAGCCGAGTTGTAGATACTTTGACATGATTTAATTTTGACTTGAAATCGTGAGTACCAAAAAGTTATTTTTTAGTTTGGTTTTCAAGATATAGTCAATCTTGTGATGACTTCTTGCCCCAATTGGCATCATATGTTTATTATTGTTGAGGACGTTGATTGCAAGAGATTGGTATTATTCTCTCTAGCATATTTTTCGTGAAGTTAATCAATGTGTGAATTTTTTAGCTAAGCAGAATTCCTCAGTTACGACTCAGATGAGTTTTTTTGGGAGACTCCAACTCTAAGGCTTCTATTGTTGCTTTAGACTGATTAGAGATCAATGGTCTTCTTAAAGCATTAGTCTTCGTCTGTTATTTGTATCGATTTAACAAAAAAAAACCTGTCCGATCTAATTTGACCTTGTTAGAACTGGAATTTTATCTCTTTCCTTCTCCAATAATTTCAATTCGATCCAAAGTTTAATCGGAGTTCGGATTAGAACGGACAGAAACTAAATATCAATGGTTAGAAAAAGATTGGAACTTTTTTCTGCTAAATACACAGAACATTCATATTAGTTTCAAATCAACCAACTTCACAACATGTTCAATTTCTAATGTTCTTAGCAGGATCATCCATCCACAAGGAAGAATAGAAATCCAAGTACTGAAAATGAAGTGAAGAAATAGTAATCTAGTTGAATCTAATCAATGTCAGATCTATACTCACAGATTCTGCAACTGGGAAAGCCTCTTCGAGATCCCAACAGAAGGCTATAAATTTTTCCGACTCCATTGACGTTTCTGATAAAAGCTTACCTAAAATCTCAAGGAAGAGGGTTGCTAGGGTTTAAAGGATGAGGCATGTTAAGTACATTGATATCGAGAGGCATCAAGCGGTATTGAATGTCGAGTTCCTTGAAGATCTTCACCATCTCTTCCAACAGAAGTGATCGTCTCACGAATTTCTCACCCATGTCTTGGTGGTTGATTCTGTGCCTTGGCCACACCGCAATCCTCACCTTGTTCAACTCTTCCATGTCTTTCAACACCACCATGGGATTCGGGTACCAGTATTCCTTCGTGTTCTCGATGTAACTGCAGTTGCACGTAGAAAAAAAGATCAGAGCTTGTCAAAAAATGTGTAGTGTAAACAGAGATAGCAAAAGGACCGGATCGAGCTAAGTGCCAGGGTCTACTCACCTTATGATCCTCTGTCTCATGATAGCGAGCTTTTCTGCTGGAGTGGAGACATGGATGCAGAACTCAATAGCATCTCCCATGTCAGGACTCCGGTAGAAGTTGCCAATGGCCTTAGTAGCAAGAACACTGTTATGGTACACAACCTTCAAGTTGTCACTTTTGAGGAAGATGGTCGTCAAAATGTTCATCTCTTCAACAACAAGCTGCACCAAAGGAGATGAACACCTTAAGTTCGGCAAATTGCTCAAATGATAGGAATCCAAGTAACTAAAGGTTTGTTCTTTACCTGGTTTCCATCAACTTCACACCTATCACCAACATCAAAAGGGTGGATGATGAACAAGAATATGACTGATTCGAACAATGTCTTCGCAGTATTTCCAAAGATGAAGGAAACCACAACTATCTGTGATCCCATAAGGACGATGACTTTGCTGGTTGCTATTCCAAGTATGATTAGTAAGATGACTACGATGATAATCCCAACTATTATGTTGATCAGATGGTGGAGCTTGTTTACTGCTGTTTTTGTATCATTCAATGTCAAAGCAAGTGCTCTTCTTTCTCTAAAAGCATTCACCTGATCAAGAAGGAAAGGGATGCACATTGCATAAAGCATCAACACAAGGAGCTGAGGTACAAGGTGGTTGAATCGTGTTCTGTGGCAATTTCAGAAATTTCTTACCACCCAATTCTTCAGAGATGATTTACTGATTCTCTGTGCTTCAAATGCTCCTTCAAAGATACTCATCGTTTTTTCAGCTTCATCTTCTCGCATGAATCTCATCAGATCCACTAAGTAGATGTACCTGCAAATTGGAAAGAAGAATAAGATCAAAAAGAGGACATGTTCTTCCTGTAACTTTATCCTGCAAAAAGCTTCATTCCACTTCTGATTCCGAATCCATGTCCAAGCTATTCACGCAGAATGTATTGGGAATTGATTCGTTCTTTTTTTTGTCTGATAGATGTGTTGAGGATCAAATTCCACAGACTATACTCACTTTGATCCAGGATGAGCAACGTTGTAAAAGATTTTCCTTGCTGCAGCTTTAGCCTCGTATTCGCTTTTGATCTCTGTGGTGGTGTCATCATCAGTAGCAGTACAACCTAGTATTTGCTCATCCAAAGTTGCCAAGGAACCATGTCTAACAACATTCATCAACCTCTTCATATTCCATGCAGAAACATTCTTGGGGTTAAGTTTGTGCAAGTGGTCTATTGTGATCTCATCATTTGCCTTTTTGTCTCCTTTTCTTGTAAGTTGCCTAGAGAATTTGAAGCTTTTCCCATTGAAACTTTTCTGGGTTCCATCAACAATCAATCTTCCACTCTTTGCAGGCGGAAAGACAGCTGCATTGAGCTCAGGAGGCATAGTAGCACCGGCATTCTGCAACTTGCGAACCTCTGCTGCGCACCTCTCTAATTCCTCCTCATTTCTTTGGATTTCAACCAATGGAGGACCGGACAGTATCGCAATCACGAATTGATTGAAGAGTGACTCCTGAATCCTATCAAAGTAGGTACTTACATGGAATGATAAAGCTAGTACTTTTACCAACAATGTCTTGAGCAACCATATGAAATTAGCCACCAAAAAACAGACCAAAATCTTAGTGACATACTTAAGAACGTTCTTGGTCTCCTTGGATACCTTCTTATCAAACAAAAACTGCCATGCCAACAACACAAGCCCTAACCACCAACAATTTTGCACTCCATTTCTCAATCCATACACAAAATACAAAACCCTTTTCCGCAAAAGAAAGTTCCTTTCAATAAAAAAAACTATGATCCTAATTCCCCACCCTGAAACCAATCTCCCACATATCAAAACTAGCAACAAAACTGTCCATCTCCACAGTCTGAGCCCCAAGACTCGTTTTCCCTTGATAGCTGGTACTGTAAGACTAGACACCAATGCACCCACAAGTGCAACTAAGCCTATCCACTGAAGCAGAGTCCATGTATTTAATCCATCTCTCTTATACTTCTGTGGTAAGTCATCAACCTCCAATGGATCATCCTCATCATCATCATCCTTATTACCAGTAAACCCTGATCTCAACAACCCAGATTTTGGTATCATACCGGACTTTTTGATTGGGATTTCATCTTCTGGTGGGTCTAGAAGCCTAGATTTTGTTTTCATTCTTGTTAACAGACCGGACTTTGTCCGGAATGAAGCGTTTGCTGTGCATGTCAAAACCTCATCCCTTGTCTGCTGTGCTGGTGGTGAATGATTAGTACTGTATAAACCATCATTACCTTCTAAAGACTCCCTGTACCGTCTCCTTATCGACTCTCCTACACTTTCATTGCCACCAGAAACAGACGGCTCAAAAGAGACTCGAATTTCCTTGGAGGACAACTTGGTGGGTGATAACTCAGGGAAAGGTGACAAGTTTCTATCTCCAGTTCTCAGTTCCTGCATATCCATGTCCATGTCAAGAGATATCTCACCTCCGGCAGCCTTCTGTTTGCTCAAGAACTGACCGATAAGCTTGGATGTAGGATCCTCGGAATCATGTTGTTCCTGCTCACGTTGTACAAAACCAAAACTTGGCTCCCTGTGCATTTTCCTGCTATCTGCACTAACATCATTAGAGTTGGCATCGCTGCCGCCATCACCACCACCACCACCAACCTTGACAATGATCTCACGGTTGTCAACAACAGACAATGGCTGCAATTGTTGTTGGGAATGCGAGGGATCATCTGATCTATGATGAGACAGAATTGGAAGCTCCTCATGGTCGCCAGAGCCACATCTGTCTGTTCCACCACTATTGGAGGTAGATTTTTTTATGTGCTTATAGGCTCCATGAGATTTGAAAGATTTCTTTAAAGGGTTGAA
Organism: Erythroxylum carthagenense; assembly: GCA_026413575.1. Lineage (NCBI taxonomy): Eukaryota > Viridiplantae > Streptophyta > Magnoliopsida > Malpighiales > Erythroxylaceae > Erythroxylum > Erythroxylum carthagenense. Next base: position 81,819,768 of record JANZLD010000236.1, read on the forward strand.
ATCCATTTTTCAATCCTGAAACTCTCTTCCTATATTGAGATTGATCAAAGAGGACATTAAGGGCATTAACGATGAACAAGATTACATGAAGAACATGTACGTAGGTCATCAGAAACAAAAATTTGTTGGGTTTGGTTGCAAAGAAACTAATGCTGTGTTGATCATGATCGTGATCATGATCATAGGATGGTTTCTTGTACTAGAAATCTACTATTTTTCAATTTTGATCGGAACAAATATAAAAGAGAGACATAGAGAGACACACAAATGGCATGTTAAGACCAAATATAGGAGAGAACACAATTGCATGGTTGTGTTTCAACTTAGGATTAGTAATGGAGTCGGAGATGCTTAGGATCTTAATAATTACTACATTGGCTTCTTTGCATTACATTTTCTCTCTTTGTTTCTGCCAAAAGATTCAATCTTTTTCTATACCATATTAAGCATATAAGAAAAATCTCTATTGTTAAACAGAAACTGTCAATGCATATGTTTCAATTGATAATAGCCACTTAAAATACGATTCTAAACTCTCATTTATTAGCAAATTAATTACAAAATAACACCCCTTTTTGTGTTTTAATGTTACAATGGTGCATTTTCTTAAGATTATATAAAACTATATGTTTCAAATGTAGATCTTTGATCATCAAGTAACAAACAATGGTTAAAAAACTCAAACCAGTTCGACCGATTCAATCATAAAAATTTTGAATTGTTCAACTTTTTAGTTCAGTTTTTAACTTTTCAATCTGATTAATTTAATAACTCTTATTAAAAATCAATCAGTTTATTAAATAATCAGTCAATTTTTATAAATTAATAAATTCTTATAAACTGAAGTAAATTAATTAATGGTAATTTAACAATCTCCTTTTTAATTAAACTTCATTCAATTTTTTTGGTAGATAAGAACAATTTTCTTCATTCATATTTTAAAATTTTAAACTTTATTCAATCTTTAGTCGATTTTATGATAGTGTTGAACCTTTTAAACTTTAAATTTTAAAAATATTGATCGCATACATGAAATTCAGAATGCATAATAAGAACTGTTGATCGAAAGGTGCAAAGATAATATAATAATTCGGGTTGGACCCAAATTCGAGTCTGATAAAGTCTAATTAAGCGATTTTAAAATTAATCAAGTCGAAATAAATATCATTAAACTCGAATCTAATTAATTTTAAACACATCAAAAAGTTCAAAATTGGCAATACTCGTGTATTTGTAATTCCTAATTTTTATTCAAATTTAATATATTAAATTCAAATCGAATAGGCTTCTTCCACCATCCTAGTAAGGCGGAGAGACATCATTGGTCATACTTAGACCATGCATTCGTTCATGCATGCATGCACGTGGTCTTTACGTAGGACAAAGTTGTTTCAGTCCATCGAGCTCAATCAAGGTTCATTAGCCTAATTTATTAACTGGGTCATTGAGTATTTTAAATAAAAACATTTAAATCCTGAGAAAATACATATTTCAATTATGAAAAATGATATTTATGAGTTTAAAAATTATTATTAAACTAATTAAGAGATAATAAATCAATTTATAACAAAGGAAAACAAGTATAGATAATGATCAAAAATGCTTCTTCCTCCTGCTATTTCAATGGTGGCCTCTTCTAAGAACTGATAAGAACCCGCCTGACGATCTTTCCTTCCTCCCTTCTCCTTCATCCGCAACCTGCATCACCAACTTTCTCAGGTAATAGTCAATGGTAACAAGTTAGCTCTTACTCCAAACCGACAGAAAAATGGGATCAAATCTCCTATGCCCGATTCCCAGTGCCACCCTGTGCCGCTAGGAATCAGGCATAGCCATCCCGTGCCCCTGAAAAATGGTACCTCATATCGGGATGTCGTACCATAAAATTTTGCACTCAAGATCCTCTGTCCAATATTGTTCATTAAACAAGATTAGCCGGTCTCTAAAATGCCCAAAACAACGTCATTTTAGGCACTGAATAGGGTTAGACATGTTAATATTGAACAGAAGATCCGAACTCAAAATTTTGGATTGTACCAAAATAACAAAAAGTTTCGGGTTAAAATTGAGAATTAAGAACAGTTAAAAGTGTTAAATTGGAAGAAATATATCTTTATGCTTAGATTTTTTAAAAGTAAAAATATTTTAAATTAATAATTATGTTTAATAAATAAAATACTTTTACAATAATTTTAATAAAAAGAGCTATTAAGTGAAGATATGAAATCATTTTTTTAATTTAAAGACTAAATCTTTAATTAAAAAATTATCTAAAATTGTATATGATATATATTTTATGCTTAAATATTTTTAAATGTAAAAATATTTGCAAATAATGATTATTATGTTTAATAATCAAAATATTTTTATATTAGTTTTAATAAATAGATCTATTAAGTAAAAATATGAAATAATTTATTAATTTTAATTATAATAAGAGACTATTTTTAATTATATAAAAAAATGAGAAATTATTTGTAAAAATTATCTAAAATAGTATCATAAATAACAATACTATATCTCGCACTAATATCAAAACCGATATGGAATCAGGTACCTGTTTTGCTAGTTGCTGCAGAATCACTGTGATCTCAGAAAAATCAGGTCTTCGTGCAGGATCCTGCTGCCAACATTTCTCCAGTAGCTCGGCGAGCTTTGGATGAGTATGCCTGGGGATTGTAGGCCTCAGTCCCTGTAACCAAAACCAGTATTTCTGGTGAGTCTCGTAATATTATCATCTCCAAGTTCCTTGGTAGAGGATGACTTATCAAGTTTGCTTTTTTTTCACCTTTTGGACCACACCAACTGCTGCTTGAAGAGGAGTTAAGTACTCGTATGGAATCTGAGAACCCCAAAAAAGAATTGAAAATGATTGGAAATTTGAACCAAAAAAAAAAGCCAAACCGATGAGATCAAACAGTACCTTTCCAGTTAACAGCTCCCATAACACAATCCCAAAACTAAAAACATCAGCTTTGTGATCATATGGCTTGTGTTCTATGACCTTACAATGCAAAAGAACCGTAGTAAGAATAACCATTTGGTCAAGTCTTAAATCATGGTAGCATTGCAAATCCAAAAACAAAAACTAAAAAACATGTTCCGTGATTGGGATTATGATCAGAACTAGCAAAAGATCCACCATCAGTTTTTGTATCTGAAGAAAAATTATTGCAGACTTTCTGAGAGTAACCAAAAGACTTTCCTGATGTTTGAGGACCTAGGTTTCAGGAAGTTCCTAACACAGAAGTGGCCTAACAGATAACTTGGTGATGGTTATTAAGCTAGATCAAGAAAATATTACCAGCAAGCATTCCTCTAATGGATTCCCTGCGAACGGAACATAGAGAATCATGATAAATCAAATTTTGCAAAGCCCCGGAATCTATTACCTGGCAGTACGATGGATTTATGCAAAAGAAAGATGAATAATTGAAAAATAGAGTTTGCACTGGTGAAGATATCAAAATGTTGCAGCTAGATCTGTTCATGAAAGCTCAAAAAATCACTTCAGAAAGTTTCAACCCAAAAGAAAAGGATGTACCTCAGGAGCCATCCATCTGTAGGTCCCTGTTTCTGCTGTCATTACTCCAGATTGAGCTTTCACTCTAGCAACCCCAAAGTCAGCTACCTTAACCACCTGATATGCAAAGAAGTCTCAACATTTCCATATTTCTATAAGGTGGAAATTTCTAAATGGAGATACAAGGGCAAACCGCACTTCATTTTCGTCCATCAGAAGATTTGCAGCCTTCAAATCCCTGTGGATGATGTTATTTTGGTGCAGATAACTCATTCCCTTAGAAACATCTATTGCAACCTTAAGTAAGAAAGGAAGCTTAAAGACTCCTTTATGTTTGTGTAGGTAGTCATAGACACTTCCACCAGACATGAATTCTGTTGAACAAGATGACGTAAATGAACAAGAAGTTCCATAAAATCAAAAAAGAATGGGAAAATATATTTGTTTCCAGTACTGAAATGTGGTTGAATTTGTAAACATCTAAGAACTCATTGATCTTCACCTGTCACGATGCACAAACTCGGAGGCTTGGTACATGCACCTATGAACTGTACAACATTCTTATGTCGAACTTTCCTGCCAGCGAATGATTGTGAGAAAATAGGAAAGAAACAGGTGCAACTTGAACAAGTGAAGGAGAATTTAGGTTACAACTTTAGGTAACTATCCAACACCTTCAGAGAATTTCTAAAGCCTGTGTAAGATAGATTGCAGTAAAACAACAGATATTACATCCCAACCTCATAATGAAGACTTCCTGAGCAAATTCTCTCTGCATGTCTGAGTTTATTCGCTCAGGTTTGAGGACTTTGATAGCTACTTCCTGACTGCAATATGTGCCTTTGAACCTAAGTTCATAATAGGAGAGTTAAATTAGAAATTTATAGAACACAATTGCCAGTTATGTACTTGTGGATAAGAGGATGGGAACTTACAAATCACCATATGATCCAGATGCAACTTTATTCTCAAACTTCAAACATTTAGGATCTATTTCCCAGACATCAGTCCCATCATTGGGTATTGACACGTGATCAGGATCAGGTTTGATTGTACGCTGCTCCGGCTCACTTGCAGGAGAAAATGAAGGTTGACTCATCCATGCTTGCTTCTATATGGCAACATGTTCAAAGTATACTGAGACTGAGAGCATAGTTGGTGAATCAAACAAAGGTAAATTGCCAGTTGATACAATCAACAAGAATTCAACACATGAAGAACAAACAAAAGAATCTGAAGGAATGAGATATATGTTATCAAACGAATAGGAAAGGATGGAATTTTCAACTCCATCTGCACTAACAGGTCCAAGGATAGATTACAATTTTCAATTCCGTACACCAAAACTATATCTCGGATGATCAGCATACAATAATTATTCCAGCAAAACAGCATAAAGATTTACCTCAAGCTTCAACACGTTTCTTTTTAGTGCAGTTCTAAGCTCTTCCGTCTCCTGAACATTCCAACAATATGGATATATAAAGCACGGTTTTTCAATACATTTTGAAGAAATCGAAGCTAGACTGATGCAAACAGTAAATACCTCGTATGGCCAACCATCAACAACAAAGACATCCAAGGAGTAACCATCAACTGTGGAAAAAGCATGTGCTTCTTGGATGTTCAACCCAATCTCAGCAAGCAAGGCAGTTAACTGCAAAATTTGCACACCAGCAATAATATGGACTAAAGGGCATTTACAAATTCAGAGACACACATGGAAGCTTACGTATTAACTTTTATGTGTGTGCATCCGAAGGAAGAAGAAAGAAGCAGGCACATGAAAGGTCATTGCTTCTTAAAACAATAACTAAGAATTTGCAGCGTTGATGATAAAAGGTTATTTAACAAGTAGCATAACCTAGATAAAGAAAGCTAGTGTATAGAGGAACTAAAAGACTGAAGAAACGAACATATTGGTTCAAATTGGTCAAAAAACAGCATTTTAACGAAAACATGAAGCCAGCAAGTATACACCATGAATCTAACATGTTATTGAACAAAAGCATTATAATGAAGTCGCCATGAATTTACAAAAGAAACCTAGTTTTACCTGACTGAGAAGTTTCGGCTTGTCATCTGTCGAGAAAGTAATTTCATGCAAGGGCCTGCACCAGTAATTTCAAGAACCAAGATATGACATGATGAAATGGACATCTTTTGTGAAAATTTATCAAACTTTAGGCAAGATAAATACCGAGAGTAATTTGAATTGTCATGCACAAAATCAGCAACATCTTCATTTTCAGACTTGATAACCCCAAGGGCAAGTGCTTCAAGGTTAGGTGACGAACCAAAAGCAGGTGGAGGATGTATGCTGGACATGGAAAACCAGTAGGGATATCAGCATTAGAAGCCCTAATGTAATTTTTATTAAACAATTGCAAAGAAACAAGATAAAATCTCAAACAAATTCGTAATGATCTCAATACCAAACCTCTGTCTAGTGATTCGATTTAATTTGCTGCCAAGTGAGTCTAAAGGAACAGAATCTGTTGAATTCTCCTCAAGAACAGGATAAACCTGCACAGAAGAATGATTGATTGAAGAAGTCCTCGCACCCGATCAGCAAAGTCAGGAAAGATCAAAACTTCCAAGATCCTCCACAAGAAAATGCAACAACCAACTTTTGAACAAGTATTGTTTAATCTAAGAAATGTAGAATAAAACAAAAAGGTAATAGAAAGACCAAAACTTTCCAACACCAAACTATGCCCAGTGAAAAAACAAGAAGAACAAAGAAAAAGCATCCCATGACCCATAAGAAGAAAAGGTTACTAGTAAAGTAAGTTTGACTTGCCAAAAAGTAAAGATCCCTAAAGTCCACCCTCTAAAAGTGCCTCAATAGGTCGATGATACAAAACTTTTACCATTAACAATAGCAAAATGAGTAAACTCAGGTGCAAAATCCCTCCTCCTAGCTTTCACACAGAATGAACCAACCTGTACAAGACGGATCTCCATTGCTGGTCTATTAGCCGGATCATGAGCCAAATGTAGCAATCTTTTGTGCATAAGCACATCTTCTGCTCTCTCCACATTTACTTCCAATGAATATCTGCAACAAATTAATCACTATAATAACCCTATTAACCCCAACAAAACTGGGAAGAAATGGTGTTGAGTGTGACTTGAGAAATCCATTAAACTTCACACAGTTCCATATCAAATCTGACTAAATCTTAAAAATCACTTTCTTAAGAGCTAACACCGGATCACAAAGCAAGAAAAACCCACCAAGGCACAGTAAATTCACTTTTCCACAAGGAAATAATGACAAAAGCAAATAGATAACAACTTTCATACCAGAACCACCAAAAAAAAACTCACTCACTGCAAACCCAACAAGAAAGCACAAAACTTTATATCGATAACACCGAAAAACCCCAAGTACGTGTGCAAAACCGATAAAGACATCAAGGGTAATCATGAAATACGTAGAACGTACCGAGCGGGAAGTCTGTTGAAGTGAGCCCAAAGCTGATCGTCAAAGCCAGGAGAATTAGCCTCTTGGGTGTTGGATTCTTTAAGTCGACGGAGAACCTCATTGTACACCTTCAGCTTCTGCTTCTGATGCCTCGCCTGCTGCGACTGCGACTGCGACAGCGACGGCGACGCCTCCTCATGCACTCGGCTGCCGCAGACCTCTTTATCCTCCTCCACCATTCTTAGGAAAACCAAGGAAAGCAGAGAGTCGTGAACGTTCGGGGACGAGGGGTTTGTGACTCCGTGGGGTTTGGTTTGTGAGGGTATGAAGAGAGATTTGCAGCTCTTTCAATGGCTTCTCTGTTGCGAGTGAGTCGTTACATAAGTAGAGGTGTCTCTGTTGCGTGTGAGTGGTTACATAAGTAGAGGTGTCTATATGTGTATGGAACTGGAGTAGTGCGCACCCCGCGAAATTACACGTTGGATACACGTGAGATTACACCCCCTAAGGGATAACAAGATTTTAATTCGAGTTAAATTAATTTAATAAAAATGTCAAATAATACCATTTTATTTGAGATTTCATCCAATTTTTAATTATTTTAATTTAATTAAAATCAAATTATTATTTTAATTAAATTAAATTTGAATTATTAAATAATTTGAAATAATCATAGCACTATAGTGTAAAGTAGGCTATTTTTTCACTATCATTGAATTAAAATTAAATACAATAAGAATAAGAATTATTAAAATAATAACTATATAATGGAATATTATATCTAATTATAAAAATTATTCACTATTTAGATTTTGTTAGATTAATTTACTTCTTATTAAGCATATGTAGATTAATTTACTTCTTAAACATCAATGAATTCAAATTTTTGGTTATTAATGAAGTAAATGTATATAAAGGACAAATTTATATTTAATACAAATTTAAAATATATCAATTTTTTCTATATTAGGAATATTTTATGTCATTCTCAAACATTTTTTAAGGATATTTAATATTTATCATTTATATAACACACATCTTTTTTATTAAAATAATGGTATAATAATCTTATTCTCGATACATTTTTAAATAAGTATCAATATCTAACTAGGAGTATGAAATTCTTTCTCGTAATTTGTTATCCATTCTATAGGAACTAACTCTATTAATTGTTGTAATGGCAACTGTCGTGGAATCTGAATAATTGTTGTCTTAGCTGACCAAATCAGATTGGGCAAGCTAAGGTTTTTACGTCAAAAAAAGAGTGGAAAAGAAAAGAGGAAATAAGAGGTTAGTTATTGATTACAAGCCTCTAAATAACTTTCTTTAAGATGACAAGTTTTTTCTACTCAAGATAAATATGCAGATGTTGTTCCTAAAAAAAGCCAAAATATTCTCAAAGTTTGATTTAAAAGTTAGATTTTGGCAATTGGACATTGATTTGTAGATCTTGAGTATGGCCTTCCAATTGCACCAGTCGTCTTATTAGTTTGGGCTTTCAAAGGCAGAAAATCCTCCTCGTATAATCCCATCATCATACAAGGTAAAGATTTGGGAATTGTCTTAAGGATTGGGGAGACCGTTGCCATAGAGCATCTTGCTAGTTAGATGAAGTGTTCCTTCACAATTGCTCTCAATAGTTTTAAGAGATCATTTCGTCTAGGTTTAGGATTCCTAAGACCAATCCAAAGTTTTTAGTCATCTTTTTTCATTATGTTTAGGTTGGATTGAGATCTTATTCAAGTCCAACAATTTGGATTTGGACTTTCAATCTTGTGGGTAGAGTCTGATCATCACGCATGCTTGATGTTGAAGTATGAAGCAATAATCACGATGACACTTCCATCGTTAAGAGTGGTCAAGAGGGTGCTGATCAAGGCATTCTAGTAAGATGTGTATATATCAAAGAGAGAAATTTTAGCTATTGCTGGAATTCCTTCTCTTCTATATAATGTTAACATCATACGGATAATCCCTACATGGAGATGTGTGTAACCCTAATCTAGCCATAACAGGATGAGTTCAGAGAGAAACTCGAGTGATACATATTGTTTTGTAAAAGTAGATTTTAGACCACAGTGGTCTAATCTGGATCCTTTGATCAATTATTTAGGTTAAGGTCAATATGTGGAGATTAAGGAGTTAATACTCTAGAGAGAAGCAAACCACTCACTGCTTTTTTATCCTTCATCGACCTTATAACACAGGACATGATGGATCCATCTACTATAAGAATCAGATGTACTTGGCATACCTCAGTCCAATCTTAAGGACCTCAACCATTTTCTTAAATATGCATCGCTAACTATCTCTACATTTATTTGCCCTTGCCTAGGATAATTCATTTTTGGAGAACCTCACATGCTAGAATTTGACATCCCAGACAACTTTATAGACTTGGGCCTAGACACTGCTGGATCATCTTAGACTCAGGTCTCTTCCTTTTAGGATGCCCAAGATCCAGATGACATTTTTATCATCAATGAAGAGGAGCTAAATAAAATATTTAAAGATTTATGTAAAGAGGAAGCAAGTTGTAGTAAGAGACGAAGAAAAATCAATAATAATAGTGACAACAAGAGTAGAGAAGCTTCCCCATCGAACCTGTAATCGTGGCAAGAACCTATCTGACATGGATAATCATCAGGATTCCTCAAATTATCATTGTGGGTCCCTCTGTTCGTTTAGGTGTCTTTTATGACATGTCTTCATTTTTATCTATTTAATCTGTGATTTGATGTTATTCTTATATAAAAATTGTTGATATGATGTTGTTCTTATATAGAATAGTTGATATAATATTGCTCTTATCTGTTTAGGGTGTGATATGATCTTTTTCTTATAGATGTTTGTCTTTTTGTAATCTCCTTTGCTTATTCATCATCTTTTTGTAACCTCCTTTGCCTATATAAGCAAAGGACCTCTTCCATTGTAACTAGGTTCTAACTTTAAGTTTTGATTCAAGCCAACTCTTATGCAATAAAAGTTGTGTATTTCTATAAGGCTTCTCTATAAAGTCTCTCTCTTCCCTTAAAGCTTAAATCTTCAATAACATTACTTTTGTCATATAGATATATAAGTGTACTCTACGTTTTCCTTTGTATAAAGATCCTATGCATCAAAAAGTATTGGACCTATGATTATGTTTGAGTTTTAAGTTATATGAAGAAGATTGATCAGTTTAGATCCCTAAGAGGCGGGCCTTGAGAAATGACTCCCGTTAAATCAAAAAGGGCTTATGTCTCGGTTAGCATACTTAAGGTCTTAGCTATAGTCATCTTTATCTATCTCATAACTCTTACGGAGGTCTGCTCTATCATATCAGCAGTGGTTTCCTATTATCCTCGTGACCCTCTAGCTAGGGTTCCCTCATTGATCAGCAAAGCAGACACGATTATTTTAAAATGAAGTATTGCTTTATGAACAAGACATATTTACATAAGCATTTACAAAGAATATCTAGAAAAATATTATATGCTTAATGACTTCCATGATGTTAATCTCCGATACATATTTATTGCTTCCTTCTCTAAAGAGTTATACCTTGAATTACAAAAGATAATCAATTCTCTTCACAGATACATGTTTGAAATCTCTCTCAGATAAATCTACTAATTAGTTTTGGTGATGTTAGATAAATTATCTAAACAACATAAGTTCTTCAAAAATATGCTAAAAGATGGACCTTAACTCAAACAAACGTGCAAGAAGTCGTACTTAAGGATTAAATATAAAGACACGAAGAAATGTGAATGTAATTTAAAGAAGGAGAAACATTAAAGAAGAAAATTGTTAAGAGTCAATAAAAGCAAGAAAAAAAGAATAAGATTCTTTAGGTTGGGTGCTTTTGAAACCAAAATGTAAAACCGATGTTATTTTTGTGGACAACCAGGTCGTTATGCAAAAAGGTGCCCAATTAAGTCTAAAAAAATATGAAAATCTTGTGCTCCATTAAAGCTATGATGCAGATGAACAGATAAATATGAAAATATCAACTAAGTAATTTTAAATTGCATTCATATTTTCTCCTATATTTTTAACTAGTGCCCTCCTATAAGCAGTTACGAGGAGAGGTGAAACCAAATTTTAAATATACCTTCCGCACTTTAAGGGCGTCCTTGATGCTTTAGCCATCTCTGGCCTCCAAGTCTCATTCCCGCATTGCGTGTCTGAGATTTGAACTTAGGATGTTAGGCAAACCTAGGCCGTGATCTGATAATTCTGATACCACTTCGCCTCCCTGCTAGCGCAAATGTATAAACTTCTCACCTTAATTTAAATTCGCAAAAGATGAACAAACAAATATGAAAATATGAACCAAGTAATTTAAATTCACATTCATATTTTCTCCTAATTTTTTAAGCGCGAATAAATAATTAATTGAATATTAATGTATGAACAACTTCCTCCTTATTTTGCAAAAGTACGAGGATCAATATCAAAACATTTACGCATACACCAAGACATAAAACGTTAAAACACAAGTCTACACTATATCAAGATTCATGTAAGAGTGTAAACTAAGTTCATAGCATACATTATCAGTGGAAAGAGAGATATTATAATTTAATCAAAGTCATTAAAAAATAGTTAGTGGACCACAGGAATCGAATAACCCAAGGCATGGATGAATATGCCCTAGAAGCTAGTGTTTATATTTTAAAAGTGATTAAATGGTAATGGCATAACCAAGAGCATAATCGTATATGCCTTTGTATTTAAAGATAATTAAATACTAATGACATAATCACAAGCATAATCGAATATGCCTTAGAGTTAGGTTTATTGAAAAATGATTATAATTAGCATAATAAATTGTAAATTTTCAAATATTTTGATTTTCTCTTCATTTAATTATTTATTCCTTTAAAAAATTTAAATTTTATTTTTATTAATAGAGTAATGTAAAAGCTAATATTTAAATGAGTTATATGATAATTTTTGAGTATGAAATAATTAATTATTTTAATATAAAACTGATTGATTAATTAATGGCACGGGATTCAAAAATTATATTAACAAAAACAAAAAATCATTTAATTCCTTTAAATATTAAATATTGCATTATTTCGTCAGTCATATTAACAAAATATTAACGAAAATAATCTTTTAAATTGAGTTATTTAATTTTTAGAAAAATAGGTACTTAATTATAAATGTTAAAGAGTTTTATATTAAAATAAAAATATATTTTATTTAATACTTTTTAATTAGTTATTATAATACATGCATAAATATATATAATTAATCCTATATTTAATGACTAATAAATAGTGGTTATTAGAGATAATCTTCTTGACACGTGTATCCCTTGCATTGGTAACTGACAGAAGTTGACCTGCGCTGCGCGAGCAGTCAGCTGATTCGGGAATAAACTGCTATGAAGGCGGTAGGAGTAGGAGGGTTGGGAGAACTTACTGGACGACACGTGGAACGACGAGAATGATGCTGACGTGGAAATGTGGCTTTTCGAAGTTGTGAGAGATCAAAAACGTCTTGGCAGGGACGCGGCGAACGGTCGCCAATGGAATTTGTTGAAGGTTTTGAATGATTAACAGATTAATATAATAATAATAATTTCCAAAACCTTATCCATAAACCGAATATTAAATTTAAAAATGGATAGAATCAAAAATTAAAAAATGGGAAGTTAAAATAATGCATTTGGTGTGGTCAAACAATGTGAAACAAAGTAGAGATTTATCACATTGTTTATAATAATACATAGTCAAACTCATCTCTTTAACTTACATAAATAATTAATAAAAATAAATAGATTTTATATTAGCGTGTCAGTTTTATTTATCTACATTTATACATACATCATTTTTTTGTTGTCACATTTGTATGTAGATCTATTGAAAATATCTTCTTTATTATATAAAAATAAGGCTGCGTATTATCAGATCTCTCTAAACTCCACTTTATTGCGAGATTTTGATTTTGGGTGTGACGATGAAATAGATTTTATATTAGGGATAATGAAATATAAAGCCTTAATTTTTTTTAAAAATAATATTTTAGTGTTAGTATCTTCTTTTTTATTCCCTTGAAAGATGACAATTGATAGGCTCATGCGACAGTTATGCCAATTTTTTTAAAAATAAAAATATAAAATAACATCTTTTTAATTAGATTCAAGTATGAGTTATCTAAGTTCAGGCTTACCTAAAGCCTAACTCTTTAAACAAAACGATCGTTTTAATTAGAATAGTTGAGTTTTAAATCGGTCTAGACCGGAGTTTGACTCATAGGCAAACCCATTAAACACACATGAATATGGGTTCATGGATCGACCCGTTGCTATCCACGGAACCTAGTATAAAATAAACATCTAATATGTAGTAATTTTCTCGTAGTTATTTAGCCTACATAATTTTTTTCATAGTTAATTTTTTTATTTATTTTACTACTCATTATTTATTTTTATTTTTATTTTTATTGTATTATATTTTGTCTTTTTTATTTTTAATTATTATTACTCTATTATTTTAAGATGTATAGGCATATTTTCCACCTCTCTCTCTCTCTCTATATATATATATATATATTTATGTTAGTCTATAAAAAAAACGATCTCTTTTTAATTAAAAACAAGGTTACGTATTAGTGAACCTCTTCAGATCTTACGTATCTTACGTATTAGCATGAGTTTTGTTAAATTGTTTTATAAATTAACTTAATACAAAGACAAAGATTAGAGTTGGAACTTGAAACTAATTAGGAAGCGTCTGCCTAAGGTGAGCATTTGAAGACTTTAAGAATCACATGAGCGCACGCTGACCAAATGTGGTTGAAACTCAAATTTAACGTGGTTGCTGACCAAATGAAAACACAGCACGAAGATGTCGAACACTCGGACAGCCGAACTCTTGGCAACTCACGGATAACTATGCAATTCACGTGCACGACCATGGCCCATGCTGCTCAACTTTTTGATATATTTTTATATCACTTCGAATAACCGGTAAAGTTACTCAATTGTGACTTATAAGGTCACCGAGATCTTGTAAAGTAAAGAGCCTTGTGTATTGATATATTTGTATTTTTTTATATCACTTCCATGCCTTATTTGAATTATAATACATAATGATGACTCTTGAAATAACCGGTAAAGTTGCTCAATTATAATTATAAAGTCACATTGATCCTGTAAAGTGAAGAGCCTTCTGCATTGATATTTTTTACTTTTTATATCACTCTCGTCAATGATATGTATATCGTACCGTTCCGGTCGGAAACCAGTACCGGAACGGCGTAAATGATTCCGGGTTCAAATTCCGGCCGGTACCGCAATACCGGTACATTTTGGGACCAATCCGTTAAAAAAAAAATTGAGGGACTAAATTGAAAATAAAATTTTTTTTACCTAATTTTATCTACCCCGACCCCGACCCCGACCTTCCAGATC
>JANZLD010000236.1:81835907-81848456 GCA_026413575.1 Erythroxylum carthagenense
TATATGCATATGCAATTGCCAAATTAGACATGCACCCAAATCTAGAACCATCCGAATTACCAATATGCCCTTCATACCGGTAACGGGATGTTACATTACAGACGGAAAAAATTTCATCGCTAATTACCGACGGAATTACAAAATCCATTGGTAATTTTATGAAAGAAGAATTTGTTGACTGAACAAAAAAACCCGTCGGTAAATTTACTGACGGAAAATTTTACTTTCGGTAATTCCGTCGGTAAATTTACCAACGGAAAATTTCCGTCGTTAAATTTAGTAATGGTCATATTTTCGACGCCTTTTTCTGTGAATAAATTTCGTCACTAAATAAGCTTACCGACGGAATATGTACAAATTTCGTTGGTAAATTCCGTCGTTAAATTCTATTTTTCTTGTAGTGAAAGTCACACAGATCCTGTAAAGTGAAGAGCCTTGTGCACTGATATTTTTTGATATTTTTTTATATCACTTCTATGCCTTATTTACATTATAATACATAAGGGTGAGTCTTGGAATAACTGGTAAAGTTGCTAAGTTGTAACTATAAAGTCAAACAGATCCTGTAAAGTGAAGAGTCTTGTGTATATTTTTTTATATCACTTCTATGCCTTATTTAAATTATAATACATAAGGGTGAGTTTTGGAATAACTGGTAAAGTTGCTCAATCGTAACTATAAGGTCACACAAATCCTGTAAAGTAAAGAGTCTTGTGTACTGAGTATGATGACTATTTCAATAATATTATAATGTAAAATAATATAACAAAAAACCTTTTACAATATGAATTTGTAAATGCGACTTTTTTCCCTTTATGTTTACATTTTACTTAAAAAGTTATAACTTCAATTAACTTACATGTTATACATATTTATTGACCTATTATCTGAGTTAATTTATGTATATCAGCTTATAATCAGTGTTTTTAAAAATTAACCGATAAAATAAGAGATTTAAAATTTAAAAATTCAATGGCATTGTTATTAATTGAAACATTGAAAGCTTAATAAAAATTAACTAATTTATTTTAATTTATAAAATTTGATTAGTTTATAATAACCGACTAGATAAAATAAACTAGTTAATGTTTAATAATAAGAGTTATTAGAAAAAACTAAATTGAAAATTTGATGTGTTTATATTTTTGTGATTCAATTAAAGGCTGGTTTAATTTTTAAATTATTGCTTATATTAACTTTAATAAATATTATAAATCATATTTAAAGATAAGATATATAATTGAAATAATTTAGTGAAAAAGAACTTAAACAAACTCTTGAGATACATTGAATTTGGACTCTTAGACAAAACTCTTGAGATACATTGAATCTGGACTCTTTATCATCTCATGATGTGTGTTGTGAATTAGAATCTTCTTATGGGTAAAATGATAATAATGTTTAGGAGTTGTGTTGTGATTAGTCGTCTTAATAAATATCATTATCCTTATGTAGTCCATGTGTGTACCTAATTGAAATTGACTTTTTTTAAAAGACATGGGCACATAAGCCTGATTCTTATTTACCGGTGAATTAAATTTACTCTCCGACATCAAAAGCTCCCTGAACTCGAGCGGAGGAACAACCAAAACCTGCTCTCTCGGCATAAGAAAACGAGCATATTTTGTTAGAAAATCCACACACCTGTTGGCTTCCCTAGATATTGACTAGATACGGACATGCTAGTCTCGACGAAGGAGGGCCTTGATGGACGTCAATAACTACCCATGTTTGTTACCACGTTTCCATGCAAAAGTTGAGATATGGCCACTCACAGTCGGTCTCCACCACGACAAATATTATACTTTGATTCTAGGCAAAAAACAAATCATGCAAAATTCCTAAAAGTTCAGCTTTTAAAGTAGATAGAGATGTCAATTTTAGTTCGGCTCGTGGTCCGACTAGAACAATAAAATTGATATTGTTTTTATTTTTTAAAAAAATTAAAGATGGGCCGGTCCAACTTGACTCACCCTTAACCCATCCAGCCATGGGTTGGCTAGCTCCAGCCCGTCAGGTTATAGGCTGACCCGCAAGTCATCAAAGCAAGGGTCGACCTAGGTCAGGTCAAACTAGGGACAGCCCATACCCGACTTATCTCATTGACATCTCTAAAAGTAGATTATCTTGATCCGACCCATTGACATCCCTAAAATTATACCCTCTACTTGGAATGAAAGTTTTTTTATTTAAATTATTTTCTTACAACGACGTAGAATAAAAGAATCAAAGTCTCTAAATGATTGAAGTTCATCAAATCCTTTTCAAGATTCGACTGTTCATAATTATTATATTAATACAAAACAATAATTTGATCAAATGTTTTATTTTTGATTTCGTCCATCTTGGTTCAAAATTAAAATTTTATTAGATTTTCTTGCGATTTAACTTTTTCTAACATATATTTTAAGATTTATCATGTGTCACATCGACCAAGGGAGGAGAAGGTATTGCTGAACGTAATCACACTGTCTAATGCATTTTGTGTTTCTTTTACGAGTATTTGCATTAATATAATTAATAGTATTACATTGTAACTAAATTATTGAACCATATCTTGTAACATCTCTAATTGGATGGTATTCATGGCAGTGGTCAGCATCCGATTTAGAGTTGGTATTGGGCCCAAAAATTTAGGCTTGGGTTCAAGGCCCAAGTTTGAGATCTACAACTTGAGCCATAGCTAAATCTCGATCAAGCTTAGACAACCTGAAGTTAGAACCAAATTTGACTAATTTTTAGTTTAAAATATAAAAATAATATCATTTTATTCAAAACATCATTATTTAATTTGATAATTTTTAGCCTCAAGCATAAAGAGGTTTTTATCTGGTTAATAATTTGAAGAGTTTGCTTTTACAAATTAGATTGGGGCTCAACTTTGAGTTCGAGCTCAAGTTAGATTTTGAAATTTGAAAAAAAAAAACTCGATTCCAACTTAAATTTTAATCCATTCATTTCGGGCCAGATTGAACAAAAGTTACTATTTCTAGCTAAATTCAAAATTCCGAAAAAAGCTTGAATTCTCTTTATTCTTTTGTTTATAAGTTGATTTATTTTACTTAATCATTTCGTTTACAAATGCTTTTTAAGAGATTAATTAGTGTTTGTGTTCTATAAATTTTAATGAATAAATAAGTTATCAATTTATATCTTTTATATTTTAATTCATTGCAACACTCCATCACATAATTAAATAGGTCGTACTAAAATATAATTGAAAGAGATTGTTTTTATTCACCAAGAATTTGAATTTTAATTGAAAATTTTATTAATAAAAACTAATTGATTTATTTTGGCTTATAATAACTTATTAATTTACAAAAATTGGTTGACTAATTTATAAACTCATCATGTTTTAATTTTTAACAATAAGAGTTATTAAAGTAAAACAAATTGAAAAGTTAAAAAATAAACCAAAAATTTGAAAGATTTAAAGGTTTTACGATTGAATCAGACGAATTAATTGAAAATTTTAATCATTGATACATAGTTAAATAGAACTTATTAATATCCTATCTTCAAAATAAAACAAATCATATTATATATCTACTATACTATCCAAATTCCAAAAGGAAAAAAGGCCATGTTTATGAATTTTCCTGTAATTTTAAATTCTTAAAAATAATTTTAATATATCTAATTAATTATAAAAACAAAATGGAATATGATATAAAATAAAATTTTAAAACTTTTATAAAATTATTAATAATTTAAAACTCAAATAAGAATGTCAATGGTTCGGGTGAACTGACATGACTACGGTGACCCGTGGCCCGACGGGTTGGGATAGGTCAATCTATAGCTCGGCCCAAGCATACGTTGACCAACCCATGGTACGACAGGCCACGGGTCGACTGAGTTGGGCCAACCTGACCATCTTATATATATATTTTTTAAAATGTAAAAAACAATGCCGTTTTTTAATTAACGATCGACTCATTGACTGGACTGAGTTGGCTTGTGATCTAGTCGGGCTAACCACTTTTGGCCCGTGACCTGCCTATAACCAAAATTGACATCCCTAAACTCAAAATTTTGAATTATTTTGCAAGATTTCAAAAGTAAAAAGGTTAATCCAAGAACTTACATATTTAATATTATGGTAGTGAATGAAGATGAATCAAAATCCCTTGAATTATAACCAAACATAAGAAAAGAAATCAGAATCATACTTTGATTACATCCTAATTTAAAAAGTATCAATAAATTGCATTTAATTTTACTTGTTTTTCCTAAACTAACAACTATACATAAGAAAAAGAAATCAGAATCATACTTTGATTACTTCCTAATTTAAATAGTATCAATAAATTGCATTTAATTTTACTTGTTTTTCCTAAACTAACAAAAGCTCTTACCAAAATGAACTAAATCCTACCCTTATTGGGAAAAAATAATGATGAATGTTAATGTTCCGAAAACCAAACCGGCTTGACCAATTTATCAATGAAAACCATGAATTAACTATTTTTTCGGTTCAGTTTTTAACTTTTTAGTTTGATTTAGTTTAATAATCATTGTTGTTAAAAACTAATTAGTTTATTAATTAACTGATTAGGTTTTGTAAACTAATTAATTTTTATAAGCTAAAATAAATCGATTAATTTTTAATTAATAACTTTTTTAAATTAAACTTTAAATTTTTATAGGTAAAGATAATTTTTTAAATCAAATTTTAACCTCTTTATTTTTATTCAATTTTTAATTGATTTTATAATGGTTTAATATCGGATAAATCTTTTAAACCTTAAATCTTTTGTCTTATCGATTTAACTTCTGGTCCTGTTTTGAAAATACTGGTTAAAATCATTCCCTATTTTCTTTTAGAGTTAATTATATTCCATACGATTTGATTTTTTTATTTCAACTTTGTATCATAAAAATTGTTATTAACCTCTTTATAATATTATTTAACTCTTAAATAATTTTTCTGTAATATCCTATTAATTTTTAGTTCATTTATAACTTCAGAAAAATATACATTCAAATTAAGTCTTTTTTAGTAAGTAAATAAAAAATAAAGAAATATAATAAAAATTACACAATATTTTTATAAAATTTAAAATGTAAGAATTAAAACAGAAAATGTGAGATTATATCTTTTTCAATGTATATTTAACCCTTTATTTTATTAATTGTTATTTCTTATAAATAAATAATTTCATGTTTTACATCTTATCTATTTATGTATAATATATCATCCATTAATTAATAATTAATTCACTCGCTCAAACTGATAATCTAAAACCTACCATCTTCGTGCACGCGAAGTCCTTTGATGGAGGAGGACGTGTAGAACCACAGAGCTTACCAATTTTGATACGATTCACGCGTAAATTGCATTACAGAGAAAAACTTCCTTTTCCTTCAAGACGCTATAAGAACATGTTCTCAGCTTCTTCCTCTAACATAGCTCTCCAATATTCTTACAACTTCTTAGAAAAAATGAGGTGTTCTAACTTCTGTCTGATAGGTTTGAGCGTCGTGAACCTGCTTTTCTCCATCTCCACATTCATTGGAATCGTGTTCTTGTCAGGTTGTGGAGCATTTCTTGCCAAACCCATGATGTTAATTTCATTGCTCATCGCATTAGTCTCCATTGTTGGGATCGTAGGAGCTTCCTGCAAGTGCCCTAAAGTTACCATAGGATACATCGTGTCTCTTCTCATACTCGCTGTTTTGCTCTTCACTTTTACTATGTTTGCTCTTGTTGTGACTGGAAGAGGATCAGGTGACAAGATTCCTGGAAGGAATTATGAAGAGTACAGTCTTGGTAGATACAATGTCTGGTTTGAGAAAAGAGTTAACAACACCAAAACCTGGAAACATATCAGAACCTGCATGGAAACCACTCAGGTTTGCACTGATTTCTCCAAGAAGTTCGCCAATGTCACTGAACGGAAGTTTTTCAGTCTGCCACTGACCCCAATTCAAGTAAGTACCCTTTGATTTTGGGTTATTTACAAGTTATCACATTCGCCTCACGATTTATTCGGTATTGTTTCAGGCTGGTTGCTGCAAGCCATCTGATAAGTGTGGGTTTATGTACATTCATCCAACTGAATGGAACGTAACTGGGGGAGGAGATTACAAGAATAATCCTGATTGTTTAGCTTGGAACAACAAGTCAAACGTGTTCTGCTTCAACTGCAACTCGTGTAAAGCTGGTCTGGTGGATCAAATGAGGAGGTTTTTCAGGATAAACGCCATGGTTGATCTCTTCTTCGTGGGAAGTCTTGTTATTGCATGTGTACTAGGGTTCTACGAGATCAGAGCAATGAGAAAAGAAGAAAAAGAAGAAGCATAACATTGTTAGGATAGAGTAGTTTCTGGGCAAGGTAGGATAAGTGTAGTTAATAGTGTTTGGATTTATTCAAGTTTGTGGTTTCTTTTGGAATAAATTATCGTTGGAATATTTGGATATTATGAATAAAAATAATTGTTATTTTGTGTTTATGATAAGAATAACAATTTTTTGGATCTTGATAATAGAAAATTATATTTTATTAATTTAAAATTAATAAATCAAATTCAAAATTTCTTTTTTTTGCTTCAATTCTAAATTAGGGTTAACAATTGGGCCGAATTCAACCTAATCCGAAGTTAACAAGTTTGGCCTTAATTGATTGGGTCTTTGGTTGGGTTCGGGCAGGACTGCCTATTCTTAACCCAACCCAAGGCCCTAACTAACAATGACAAAAGACTATATTTTGAATTTTTAAAAAATTAATAATCAGTCTGAGTAGATTGCCCTTGGTCTATTAGGATCCACATAAATGTGTGGATAAGATTTAATAGAACATGATAGAAATGCCATAACCAAAATAGGAGATCTTATCCCAAACAAACACATCAAATCATCTGTTTCAGTTACTCTGTTCCAACTCTGTTTCATTCTCATCCATACATTTATGTAGGATCCATATAAAATATGTGGATAAGATTTAATGAAACAGGATTGGAGCAGAGTAACTGGAATATAAATATGTTGATAAGATTTAATAGAACATTGTATGAATATCATAACCGAAATACGAGATCTGATCTCAAATAAACACATCAAATCTTCTGTTCTAGGTATTCTGTTCCAATCCTATTTCATTAAATCTTATCCATACATTTATGTAAGGATTTATATAAATGTATGGATAAGATTTAATAATATATGATAAGAATACCATAATCGAAACTTAAAAAGTTTCTGATTGTACTTAACCCATTACCATTCTTAAGGAGATGGGTAGAGTGAGGTGGGCTCAATCTTTAGACATAAGGTAGCCCAGGCCCAATTTAATAAGTTTTATTATTAAAAAATTCGATTAATTTTATATTTTGTTAAACTATATATATATATCCGCCCTTCTTTTTCTTCCAACTGAAGAGAATCTCAATTTCTTGTTCCCACAAAACGAATCCCTAATCAAGATCTACGATGCCGAAGAAGATGGGGGTTAATACTAAGGCCGAGGCCGCGCGGGAGCGGCGGAGCGCCAACGAGGCAGAACGCAAGGAGCGGGAGGCTCGAGAGAAGGAAGATCAGTACTGGCGCGAAGCCGAGGGCGGGAAGTCACGCGCAGCGAAGAAGCGCGAGGAGGAGGCCCAGAAGCGGGCCGAAGCCGCCGCCCGCAAGGCGGAGGCTCGCCGGTTGGCGGAGCAAGAAGAGAAGGAGCTCGAGAAGGGGGGCAAAAAGACGGACAAGAAGGCAAATCGAGTGGGGATTCCGGTGTCCAAGGTTACGGAGGCGGAACTCCAGAGGAGGCGAGAGGAGGAGCAGGCGGAGATGGCGAGGAAAGCCGAAGAAGCGAAGCGACGGCAGAGTAGGACGGCGGCGGAGGAAGAGTATGAGAGGATGGTGCTTGTTTCTAATACAAATCGTGACGATTCCATTATTGAGGCGAGGAGCGTGGAGGACGCCATTGCGCAGTTGACGGTTGCTGATAACGTGCCTGTGGACAGGCATCCTGAGAAGAGACTTAGGGCCACGTTCAAGGTGAGTTTCATTTCGCACAATTGGATGTTTGTCCAATATTTGTTCGTGTTCTTTTTTGAAAATTAGCATTTACTTCAACTTTTTTCACATGTTTGGTTCCTTGAAATTTAGGAACTTCGTAGGCTTAAGATAGAGTTGTTGGATTGTGAGTCGTGGAGTTTAAAGTTAGCCCTGACAGGGTATGTTGAATTGGTGCGAAATCTTGAATTCTACCTCGTCAGGAAGCAAATCATGCGGTGGCATATATGTGACAACTTGTTTTGCTTGTGGATTGCTTTCGGTGATAATTTTTTTTTCTTGTTGGGCTTTCACGATGTAATCTCTATTTTTTTTGGGGTAGACATAGAATGTCATTTCTAACTTGAATTCTGTTGTTTTGGCTTTGTATCTTATATTCGGTTTGTCTTCCTTTTATTATCCAATTAATTTGGAAAGTCTTTGTACGGATTTGTTGGAAAAATTATATTGATAGCACGTAACATTTACTGGTGTTTCTTTTTATGTTAGCTGAAAATGTTGGTATATAGGGATTTTATTGGTTTTCCCATGGTTGTGTGATGACCTTCTATTTGTTCACAGGCTTTTGAAGAAGCTGAACTTCCCAGGCTTAAGGAGGAGAAGCCAGGTTTAACTCATAATCAATACAAGGACATGATATGGAAGCTATGGAAGAAATCCCCTGACAATCCTCTCAATCAGGTAATGTGGAACTTCCTCCTGATTATTGTTTTAAAATATAATCATACATCTTAGCAACTCTCATAAGTTGCTTCCTTAAATTTCAGGTATCTGATTGTAAGTACAAACTTAGTTCAGGCTTTCCACTTCATTTTCATATTACTATACTGTGGTTCTTTAAACTATTTGAGTGGTATGCAGTCAATGAGTGTGTATCTTTTTTAATCGGAGAGCAATCTGCATGTCATTTATTCTTTCACGTTGGCAGCCTGAATGTGTGAATTTACTACCGTGGCATTCTTAAAGTGAAAACAGGCATCGTCTGGTATTCATTGACTATGCTGTGTTACTTATCAGTGGCTACAGAATAGTATTATGTTAAAAATCTGTTATTAGCTTCCACTGATTCATAGAAGTGTTTTAAGTTTCTCAAGCTCATCAAACTTGTAAACACGTTTGATCATTAAACTTGTAAACACGTTTGCAGGTTAGTGAGTGACTGCCACAGCAGCAACCAACTCCGTTCGGGAGGAAGCTTTACTGTTGTTTTCATGCAATGAGTTGTTTCATGGGTATCCTGTCAAGGAGATATGCAAGATCACGACTTTGTATGATTTTGTAACCGCGTATGCAACTGAGATTGTTTTCTCACTGTATTTTGCTTGCAGTGTGTGCTCAAAGCTGAAATAAACAACGTTGCTCTATAGTATATTTAGCCCATCTCGAGATGTTTTGTATCTATTCCCAGTTGCACTGGACCGTCTCATGGTCTCCTTTTCTTACTCAAAAGGGGACAAATAATTTAGTGATGTATATGAGAATTCTTAGCTACTTTGAATATCCATTACTATTTACTTTTCATGAAGGTAACACTTTGTTGAAATTTTACTACTTACCTATCTGGATTTATAAGATTATCAGATCAAGCCAAGCTTTTGTACGAATTTGCAAATTAATTAACATTTGATAGGCATTATCTAAGCATATAAAGCAATATCTTTATTACATATAATGTCTCAGTGAATTGCGAACACCTTTATCACTCATCTTTGAAAGATGAATCGACTGGGGACGTTGATATTAAACAAGGTGATCGAAAAATATCAGTTCCTGAGGATTTGTTGCTAGGGTCAATTTTATTGCTGGATTATTGAATTTGATCAGTCGCATGATTGCAAAGATGATGCTTTATGGGTGTATTGGAGGATCGGGCTAAGTATGCCCCTGTGATTTGATTGACAGAACAGCTGTTGTTTCGAATCCGGACCAGATCTAATCATTGGATTTGATGTTTTTTTTAAATTGTCTACGGAATATTTTAAAAGGGTTTCAACTATAAGAAGACATTTTTAAGCTATTCATATTTAGATTAATCTCCGTTTGAGTCGGATAAGTTCTTTACGAGAAGCAAAGTTCTGATCTCAAGTTTTAATCAGCTACATATATGATGGAGGGGGTTTTAAAAGAACTTGATGTATTAAGACAGGCTACATGTCAGTATCAGATAATTGACCGAATTACAGAGGACCACCAAATGACGATCTACATCGTCCAACTGGCAAAGCACAGTCCTGGCCTAGTTTCACTACTTCTACATTAAGGAGCTTGTCAATTTCAGATAGTAGGTAGTTCCTTTGATCTGAAAGCTACGACTATGGACCTATGGTGGTCCTATCAATTTATTTATGGTTCTTGTTGGGTGCAACAAAGTCTTGCAGGCAACTCAGCATCTCAGTTTCTGTTTGTGAATCTTGCAAGTAAAACTTTGCTTCTTACATTGTGTTCTTCTTGTTTTGTAGGTAAACCAATGTCCTGAAAGAGAGTAGCTCTCCTACTCTTTACCATCGTGGCTAAGGACAATAAAGATGTCTTACCGTCTGTTAGCATCGTCGAATAAATTCCCTTGGTCGGTCGGCCTCTTTCTGCAGCCAATTCTGGTAGCCTTTCATTTGTTTTTGATGGATTGATCTATGCTAATTTCAGCTAATCATACCTGTGTTATTCTGAGGTTCAACCTCAAACCTGGTTACAACTTCAAGAGATTGATCATGGAAGGTTACGTTGGTTTTTTTCAGATATTTATATGCTTATGAGTGGTGAGTTTTGGATGGAGGTAGCTATCCACTTTAAGTGGATTCCCCAAATTGGTGGACTAGAGCATTCACTTTAATAACAAGGACTAAAGTACTATACTGCTACCTTCATTAATGGCAATGTCTGTCCTGTTGTGGTTTAGAGAAATGGGAACCTGGAACTAAGAAACTGAGATATGTAGTTCTTGGTTATTCTGCAATATTGGGGTTGTGGCTCAATATCAGGTCCTATATTGATGAAGATGGTTGGAACTGGCATAGAGCAGAAAGTATTTTGAGGGGAAGAACGGAAAAGAAGAGGACGATCATCGTTGGGCTAAAATCAAATAACTCCAGCGGAGAACCGTTACCCACAATCTGTACAAGTCATTGACAGGACCATCTACTTCAGCATCATTGCTGGTGGAACAAATGGCTGGTACTAGGATGTATCCTATCAACAATACTGTCCAAGTTCCAGATTGCTTGCACAAGATGATGTTCCAGCAGTCATTGCTCACAGGGGGGAAGAAATCATGTAAGCTGTTTAGGTTCCAACAGTTGAAGTCAGCCACCAACAATTTCAGCTCTGAAATGGTGATAGGAGAAGGTGGAAACAGTGAGGTATGTGCAACTATACTTCAAGATGGTATAGCTGCAGCTGTGAAAGTCATGAAAAACACAGGTTCTGCGGAAGAGGATCTTCTAACTGAAGTGAAAAACTTGTCCTGCTTACGACATGAGAACATAAGTCCAACTTACTGGGTACGCAAAAAGCAAGGACATTATCCAATTGCTTATAATCTTCTGCAAGGAAGGTTGAAGAAAAACCTGACAGAATTAAAATGGAGGGAAAGAATGGGGGCGATGAGTGATAGAATCCGCCAGCAAACTGGGTTACAACTATGTTTCTTCGTTTTCCTTAGTAACTCAAAAACTAACTTCAAATGTGAAATATGGTCTTCTAGAGAGCGGCTGTAAATCAGGATGTCGTCAAAAAATACCAGAATGCATTTTCGCAAAATACCACCGGCTGTTAAAATTACAATCTAAGCTTTAAAGCTCTCACCTCTGTTGATCATTACCACACTAAATCTGCACTTGATTTAAAACTTTTTAATCACCAACATTCCTTGACACTTTTGATTCCTTGACATGCAGGCAAGATCTTTACTCTACTCCGATTTATGTGACCACCTCATTGATCCTAATCTGGACAAAGATTACGGGAATGAAGAGATGAAAATAATGATACTAGCAGCGCGCCTCTGCCTCGTGCATTCATCTTCTATGAGACCAACCATGCAAATGGTGAAAATTCCACTCATTTCCTATGAATTTGTTTGTTAAAGAACTTGGTGTATGAGTATACCTAAATTGTGTGACAGAAATCTTACAAAGCAACTTGCTTTATTAATTTTTGAACTACAAAAACAGATCTCGTAGTGTCATGGACACCATAGTCTTCACGGCTTTGCCTGATACAATCTTGAACATATGAAAAAGATGAGGGTTCTCTTACTAGT
This sequence comes from Erythroxylum carthagenense, assembly GCA_026413575.1. Classification (NCBI taxonomy): domain Eukaryota; kingdom Viridiplantae; phylum Streptophyta; class Magnoliopsida; order Malpighiales; family Erythroxylaceae; genus Erythroxylum; species Erythroxylum carthagenense. The sequence continues at coordinate 81,848,177 of JANZLD010000236.1, forward strand.
ATTCAGATGAACAAATCAAAGCAGATGCAGTAAGAAATGTTATCAGGTAACTAAGCCTGGGCCAACTGTTTGAAGTTGAGTGGGGTCATGAACTCTGGTCCTCCATTGAAGAGAGTGAAAGCAGCCAACCTTGAGGCAGCCTCTGTGGGATGGAATAAGTCCCAGAACAGGTGATCATGACGATTATGACAAACAGATGAGCCTGGAATACAGAAGGATTCTGCATTTAACTTCCCTTTGCCACAGCAAGCAGTTTTCACATCCTTGAATCCTGAGAATA
>JANZLD010000236.1:81927990-81956949 GCA_026413575.1 Erythroxylum carthagenense
TTTATATGGTTAAAGGTGGCGAGAAGACTGGATCTTGTTTATGGAGGGGGGAGTATTGGGCTGATGGGTTTGGTCTCTCAAGCTGTGCATGATGGAGGAGGCAATGTTCTTGGGTAATGCCACTAGTAAACTGCTCCTTTCTCCTATTTTTAAAGTTTTTAAGAAAGTTGTTTCCACTTTCGAAGTATGCTAATTTACTATTGATGAAACAACGTGGGCTGCTCTTCTTTACAGGATCATCCCCAGGACTCTGATGAACAAAGAGGTGCTCAAATCTCATATTCATGTTTTTTTTTTTTTTTTGCTTTTCTTATTGTGGGCACTTTTTATTTTTCGTTTTAATGAAGTTAAACCTTTTGGTAGCTTCATTCTGTCTACAATATGCGTGTTTATAAGAATGTGTTAATGTGTGTGAGCCACAGATAACTGGTGAGACGGTTGGAGAGGTGAGGCCAGTAGCTGATATGCACCAAAGAAAGGCAGAGATGGCTCGTCATTCTGACTGTTTCATAGCTTTACCAGGTCCCATATGTTTCTTTCATCGAATAGAAGATCCAAGATCAGACCTTTACATGTTCTGTTTCCTTGTAAATGGCTGGCGATTTCATTTGGTCTCTACATTGGTTTCAGGCGGTTATGGAACTTTGGAAGAGTTGTTGGAAGTCATCACTTGGGCTCAACTTGGTATTCATGATAAACCTGTAAGCATCCTTAAAAAACGTAAGACAACAATATGATATTCTTCTACTCTGTTCTCAAAACAATGTTTTGTGAAACAATGCAGGTGGGTTTGCTTAATGTTGATGGATATTATAACTCCCTTCTTACCTTCATTGATAAAGCTGTAGATGATGGTTTCATTAAACCATCCCAGCGCAACATCTTTGTCTCTGCACCAAATGCAAAAGAACTTGTCCAAAAACTTGAGGTGTGTTCATGGCTTTTTGCTTCCTTCACTGTCAAACACGTATCTGGTGGTTGCCTTACCTAATAATTCCGTGGTTCATAAATGGAAAGACAATAAGGTGTTTGAAGATGGAATCTTTCTTAGTTTGCCAAGTTGATGTTGCTTGCAAATGATGATAACGTTTTGTTTTGAGTAGGATTACGTGCCTGTGCATGGAGTCATTGCTAAGGCAAGGTGGGACGTTGAGCAGCAGCAGCAATTACAGGTGGGGTTCAACGCCACCACTTTGCAGACCCAGGTGGCTCTATAAAAGAGTGACACTTGCAAAGAAGGATAAAGTAAATAGTCAGAAGAAAAGTTTTAGAATCCTCCTCTTAGCTTTATGGTTATCCTTTTGGTCGTATCCTAACCATTCCCTTAAGGTATGGTCAGGTTTAAGCGACATAGTCATTAAATGGAAACTTGACAAAATGGTTTCTTTTCTTTTTGTACGTAGCTGGCATTATGGAAAAGATAGAAAAAAAGAAAAAAAAATCAAACTTGGAGGTGCCAAGCTTGTATTTTGTAACTGGGTTATGTACAAAAATGTTTCGTGGAAAGAACAAGGAAGTAAAATCCAAAAATATTAGCAGCTTTACTCTCTGTATCAATCCTCTCTAGACCACATGCATGCCTTATCTTTTGTTTTAAGGTACTGTTTTGATGTCTGATACATACTTTAGAGCACATCAAATCCTCTATTTCCACCTCTGAAATGGTGGGTTCGAGTTGACGATGAAGACTGTTACTGAAGGACGATGAGACATCTTTTAGTTTCACCAACTTCCTTGATGCTTGGTTGGTGTTGGTTAGTGAGCGAGTGGTCAGTGCCTTGCGCTTGTTGGACCTGCTCATGTACAGGAACGGATTTTGTATGTACTGTAACTTTTGTAAAGCTTGTAACTAAGCAAATCCTACAAAACAGCCAGGGAATATGGTAATCAAAATTCATCAAACCTTAAATGGTTGCAATGTCAAAACTTTGCACATCTCATGACCCATGTGGATTGACAGCGTTCCTGCATAACCACTTCCTATATCAGGTCAAGAAAACCAGGTAAAGAGCTACGTAAGTTTGCCAAAAGAGGTATAAGAAAAGTCCAGGTTTTCGGGTACTGCGAGTGTAGATGAGGGCGAGCTTGGTTGTGTGCAATACGTGCCAGTCATTTGGCCTCTGTTGGTCCATTTTCTTCAGTATAGCCATTGATGATACAGTAAGAGTGCCGCCCATTAGAGCTTGTCATATTAAACTCTGATAACTATTGCTGGTGTGGGGACCATTTCCTTTCTAATTAAGAACACAAATTGGATAGAATTAGAAACAGAACACAACGGATGTTGAAAGGTTGAAACAGCAAAGAACAAGAAGAAGAAAAATTCTTCAAACAATCTGTTGGAAGTGAACACATTTTGGCCGACTAAGTTTGATGCCTGCATAAGAAGTTCAAGCATCGGAAAGGAAAAGAAATGATGAGTCCTATCCTGTTTCTATCAGTCTCAGGCACGACCACTGTAGAAGATTGAATGAGGACTGCTGCTGGTGTGGGGGTGGTGTAATCATTATAACTTGCAGTAGTGGTAGACATTCCATGGAGGCACTCGCCAACCCCATCACTCCTAGCCTGACAATAACAACACCTACCTTCTCAAATATAGTCTCCTCTGTTTCTACACCCGTACACCTGACTCCTCAACAAAGTTCTTTCTGCTTGTAACTGGGAATAAATCAATAGGGATAGGAAAGTAATAAATGATAAAGGTTGATTAAATATGATTTTTTAATATTTTAATTTTAGATAATAGTTTAAGGATTAATTTCATTTGTTGTTTTTTTTTCACCGATGTTCCTCTCCGTCTATCCGTTAACAACAGTTAGTGCTCAATAGTCATTGTGGAAAAAATGATTTTGATTTCAGCAAATACTAATATTTTTAATTTTAAATTAAATATAATTAAACTATAATTAATTAAAATATAAATATAAATATTGTCAATTAATTAAATTTTGGTTAATTAAAATATAATTAATTGATTAATTAAAATATAATGTAATTAGTTAAAATATAACAAATTTTTATTTCTCAATATTTTTAATAAATTAACCACTACTAATAATAATCATTTTTTTTTCATGCAAGTTATTTTTAGTTATCCACGAGGTATTTTGAGAAGGTCCTAATTATAAGAAGATATTTTTAAGTTATTCACACTTAGATTAATCCCCACTCAAGTCGGATAAGATTCTTGCAAGAAATAAAACTCCGACCTCAAGTTTTAAACAGCTACATATTTAAGGAATTTTTGAACTTATGACTTCACTTAAATTAGAAAAGCCTATTACTGATACACCTGTACCTGGAGTTGGAACATGCAAGTTTTTAATAATGCAAAGGGCCCATGAGTCATACTCTCTTGGTTTGAGTTTATTTACTAGTCCTGTCTTGTTGGAACACACTGTTCCTCTTCCTCCCCATCTAGTCCTGGTAAGATTATACACAAAGGTCAGGCCCAACTTGCATTTTCCTTGTTCCATACCTGTGTGTAGGAACTAGCAAGCATTAAGGTTCCTCTTTGAAATTTCTTGTACTCTACTCCCAGATTGATTCTGATAGATTGTGGTCTTCACTACATCAACGACGAACTTGGCACCCGTCAAACACGTTGTTTGTTTCTATATAGCAAGTGATTCTGGCAACACACAAAGGGCCATTAATGTCGTGAGTGCGCGCGAGCTTGTGTTTGTATTATCCACTCTCAGAAATAAGTTAAAACGAGGAAGAAAGTGACAGGACGCAAGATGTCTAGTTTTTATCTTGGGACCCCTTTTCTTCTAACAGTGGCCAACAGTAGTATCCCAATACACGATTTGTGCCTCAACCATAGTTTTCTATCACCATCGATCCCTGTCACTTGCCCTGGAATTAAATGGGGCTTTTGCTTAATTTGTCCATTTTAGAACTTAACTATGCTTCACAGAGATTGTGTAAATGATTTGGTTTTGGTGTTCTAAACGGAACATGCCTGGTACTAATCTTAATATTGATTTCCGGATGTTGGGATTTCAAGTTAATATAGAAATTTAGGTTGAAAAGAGATGGAATTAGTAAAGAATATATAAATAGAAAATAACCATAAAATTTTGGGTTGAAGATTATTGTTAAAGTTTATAAGTATGTTTTTTTTTGTAGGTCTATAATGAAAATCTCCCGCAAAAGTGAGTTGCACAACATCAACATCAACAAGTAGTATCAAAGCTAATAGTTTAACAATAAAACGAGTATGAAGTTAGTAGTCGGATCTTTTAGTTGCCTCCTTACGTAGATGAGCAAGGAGATTATTGGTGGGCTCAGACCAAAAGAGTGGTAACGCTATATACTCGAACTGTTAAAAAAACAATAAAAAATGTTTTCTCCTGAGGAGGAGCTCAAGTCTAGTGTAAAAGTTCACATTTGAAGAAAAGATTATTGAAATTTCAATTATAATGGTGAATCTTATATTAAAAAGAGATGAAATTAATAAAAGACATATAAATAAAAAAGACCTATAAATTTAATACCTTAAAGTTTTAAATTAGAGTGTGTTGGCAAAGCTTACAAATATATTCCTTTACTGATTCATAACGAAAATCTCTCATAAAAATTGGCTCTACAGTACCAACACTAGAGAGTTTCATTAGTTTTTCACAAAATTTGCATTTTCCAGGAAAATGTCAATGGCTTTTGCTTGCTTGATTGATAACCACAGCTTCTCCGTGCAGTTTCTGCTTGCTTGATTGATAGCCACAGCTTATCCATGCAGTTTCCTCCGTGCAGTTTCCTGGAAACTGCATGGAGAAGCTGTGGCTATCAATCAAGTATGAAGGAGATTACAGCAATAGCTATTGATACTCCATTATATTGATTCCCCACTTTCTTTTGCTTGCTTGATGTTGATACTTAAACAAACCAGCTCTCATGAGATTCAACTAGCCATGGATTGGTCTGTGGTAGAGTAGTTAAGCATATCATTAGCAGCAAAGCAGATAAGATATTAACATGGTAGTGGAGTAGCAAAGCTTATAGTTTAATTAAGATGGAAACTTTCTGGGGTCGTCTTTGGAGAAGACTTCCAAGTCAAAAAGTGCATCAAGAGCCATGAAAATTGTTTGCTAAGTCCTACATAATAATCACATGGCAGGAAAAAGTATGCAAGTTAGGACAATGCAGCATTGGTTTGACTTGGCAATTTCGAAAAATCATAGATTCTCTCTTTTTTTGTTTTTGCATCTGTGGAATTTAAGGAAATTCTGGCCCACTAATTGATGGAAATCCTTATTCTTGTAAGAACTGTTGTGGGTGTCGATATCAATCTTCAGTTCCATTTCATGGTGGTTGAACCTGAAATTAAAGATTCAAACTTTTTGTTACTTAATCGAACTTTTGATTTCAACTTGACGCCAACATGAAATTTGATTTCTGTTACTCTTTTTGTTTTAACTACCTTAGCTTGGATGTGAACGTTAGAACTATGACAGGATCCAAGTTCTGATCTTTAGGTGAAAAAGTTTGAACTTTTGGGAAGAGAGGAAAATGATGCAACAGGAAGTATGAAACAAGGCGCATCTCTGAACCAGATATAAAACATAGGATTACAGTGTTATTGGGACAGGTTTCAGATATCTATGGTTTTGAACTGGTTTTGGTAATTGAAGGAAGTTGAGTTCTTCATACCAGGAACCCGACACAGTTCATCAAATGTTTGAACTTCCAAGCTAAAGGGAAGCAAAACCATTTGAGATGACCAATTCAATACAAAGGTTTCCAGATTGACAAGGCAAAAGACCAAATGCTCACATACTATGTGGAATTTTAGAGGCTGTCTGTAGTGCAATATATGTTCTTAGCTTCACAAAAAATCAAATTATGTGGTTGGAACCCTCTACTGCCTTGCAATTTTCCATGTAACATACCAGAATCAATAAGAAAAAGAGGTCAAGCAACATGACAGCACAAGACCTGTCAATGTCCAACTCTCGCACTGAGTTTAAAGTCTCTGGTGACTCTGATAAACCGTGTGGGTGCCACCACCATTTGAGACAATCTTAATCATACCCCCAAACCAATTTCTAGGACTTTTTGGGTCATGACCAAGTCTTTCTTTTGAGATGATTTGTCTGTCAGCCAACTTTTGTCCGAAACTAACCCTCCTACTTGCACTTTTTATTATATATGCACATCCTTGCCTCAGTTTATTCTGCATTCAACCACTTCAAAACATTTATAGTTGTTACACCAGAGCACAAACATCAGAATGATTCAGCTGATATAGTTCTATAGCCACTACCAAGTGACCAGCATTGGCTAACTTGCCAATAAGATGGATGAACCAACCTCAGAACTTGCTCTTCCAGGTTTTCGTTTCCATCCCACAGAAGAGGAGCTCCTCGATTTTTACCTCAGTAACATGGTTTATGGAAAAATGTTTCATTTAGACGTTATAGGATGTGTCAACATCTACCGTCATGATCCTTGGGATTTGCCTGGTACACCTACTTATACTTAGCTTAGCTTGTTTTGATTCCATTTCATGTTTTTTAGTATGATTAAGCTCAAGTTGACATACATAGAATGCTGCAATGTAGGACTGGCAAAAATTGGGGAGAGAGAGTGGTACTTCTTTGTGCCTAGAGACAGAAAACACGGAACTGAAGGGAGGCCTAACAGGACTACTGAGAATGGATTTTGGAAAGCTACCGGTTCTGATCGCAGAATTCTGAGCTTATCAGACTCCAAGAGGATTATTGGACTGAGAAAGACTCTTGTTTTCTATAAGGGAAGATCTCCAAAAGGTATAAGGACTGATTGGGTCATGAACGAGTATCGCCTTCCTGATTCACGCCCTTTACCTAAGGTAACCATAATTGACAGGATAAGCTCTCTTCAATGCCATTTAATAGCTCCTGGAGGAAGAATTTGACATGTTAAATAAAAGTCAGGTTTAAACTATTTCCACATATCACCATCTACCAATTCATATCAGTTCTAGAAAAAAGAAGAAAACAAGGTTGACAGATAGATATTAGGATAAAAAGAACTTCTGAAAGTCTCTACTGAATTCAAAAGAACAGTACTTCTACACCAAAAAAGTGATAAAGAGTAATGAAAATTTCTTAAAAGAAGGGACCTTGTGACCTACTAAAGTCAATTTTGATGATGCTGTTGGAAAGAAATCGCAAAAACGTACTGAAATTTATTGTTTGGTGATGATATTCAATGATTGCAGGATATAGTATTATGCAAGATTTTCAGAAAAGCAACTTCCTTGAAAGAGCTGGAGCAAAGAGCAGCAATGGAAGAGGAGACAACAACGAAGAAATCCCGAGCATCTCCATCGTCATCCCCACCATCTTCATCATTGGAAAACATCTATTTCTGTCATCATCATGAAGAACCAGTGGTTCCAATGCCCATGCAGTATGTGTTATTCAAGAAGGAAGTGGAAGAGAATAACAGAGTTGAAAAGCCAAAGGAGATGATTAGAGGGCCTTCACTGCAATTAAGCATGGACAAAGACATGCTACCAGAACTCCAAATGCCTAAATTACAATTGGATAACTGGAACGACCCTTTTCTGTTATACAGCCCTTGCCTTCAGAATTTGACTCCGTCTTCTAGTTACTGTGAACTTCTGAAGAACTTCTGATTCTGTAGGTAGCTTTCTTCACTTTTGGTTCTTTCAGGAGGTAATGTCATTGCTGGCTTGGCAAGAATTCTTGAGCAGCTACTGGGATGGTCATGTATGAGTCTGTGATATGATGACCTGAAGCTATAGCTTAACTTGTTAATCATTCACTTTATTTTCCTGTTTTGTTTAACAATGTTGTTAAAGTCTGAATTTAATCTTGCATATGTAATGAAATGAATAAACAAAAATTATTTGCTACTGTTTAGAGTAATTGCCCTTTTAAGAAAAGAGTTCTTTCAGGAATTATTATATATGTTAGATACTCCATATCTTCCATGATTATCTGCAGTTTCGTATTATATGCAGTGAAGTGATATCTGTGGAAAGTTGAATATAAAGAAGGTATAACCTGTGCAGGAGGCAAAGATTCAGATATTTTAGTGATCAATGTACTTGGAAGTTGAGTTAATCATGTTCAGGTTTTGATTTGTGATTAATCACATACGATCAGGATACTAGGAATCTTGACAGATCTGCGTCAATTTCGTATTCTTATGTGCAATGAAGCTGTGAATTGAAAATCTCAGGGTTTTCTTCAACAGAAATAGAGGAGGTGTTGCTTCCCAAACCCTTCAAATTCTTTGAACCCTTTTGCTTTGATGCTGTTGGACCCAGCATGGAGAGATGCTTTGATGGCAGCCATGGATGATCCTTCAAATAAGCCTTCCTGCATTGGCCTATAATCATCATAAATATTCTGATTTATGAGTGAAGTTGTCTTACATAAAAAAAAAAAGACATAAAAACAAAGTGAGTTGCATATAAAATAAGATTTATAACTCATTGTTTTAAAATTTCACTCACCAGGACCTGATCTAAGGAGACGAGGAATCTCATCCAGCACCATCTTAACAATGTCTATGCAAATGTTTCCTGCCAACCAGTTCGTTCTTCGAGGTCAAAAACTTGTTAACAAAATTGCAGATCATGAAGTTCTGATACCTGTGATTATTATTTAATGTTAATCCAGGTTCCTATAGCTCTTAAATGTCTGAAAATCCTGTGAGATTAATGACTGATTGTGCAAATTATTCCATTGGACACCTTGGGGAAGGAAAGCTACCGTTTTTCTATTTCCTAGCTCCAAGCACATGAATAGCTTCAGCCATGTCTCAGTACTTCAGGTTTTTGCTTTTTCAGTCATTAACAAGATAAAAATGTTTAATAGATCCTTTATCTTCTATGATTTTACATTGCGGCCTCGGTTCGATCTAGACCGTTAATCACATCCAAAGTTGCAAGATGTTGTGAGAAAAGCTAAAAACATATAAAGTCAATTGTTAATCCAATAACGAAAGTGTTAACAATCTTCTATCGAATCTTGAATATTTCTCTCACACAAACTCTCACGAGCAAATCGTCGAATACATTGAGTGCGTAGAAGAAATGAACAACAACACAGTTTAGAGGGGTTTAGGCAATCCCCTTTGGATCCCTACTTCCACTTCTTCAAGCAACCACTTGAAGTTCCACTATAAAACCTGCGAAGTTACAAGATTACAAACAATACGCTACGAGCAACTACGGAATTCTACGAACTAATGAAGTCAGTTCAGCAATCTTCTATCTATTGCTGATCTTGATCACACTTAGAGATAGCACTAGAAACTCTAAGAGATTTGCAGAAAATTGAAATAAAAAAAATGTATATCAAAGATGAGAGCTTATTGTATATATATAAGCAAGTAACAGAAAAAAAAAAAACCCCTCAAATCTTTTGTCTAATTTACTCTGTCACAATCCTGTCTCATTTCACCTCAACTATTTATTTATGTGGGTTCAGATTCTTTGTCCCATTTACCCTGTCTTAACTCTGTCCCTCTTCATCTTAACCATTCATTTATAATTTGTAGAAAATTGAAATAAAAAAAACGGATATCAAAGATGAGAGCTTGTTGTATATATAAAAGCAAGTAACACAAAAAAACACCCTCAGATCCTTTGTCCTATTTACCTTGTCACAACCCTGTCCTACTTCATCTCAATCATATATTTATATGTGTTCATATTTTTTGTCTCATTTATCATGTCACAACTCTGTTCTATTTCATCTCAACCATTCATTTTTAGATAAAGTGGGACAGATTTGCAGAAAATTGAAATAAAAAAAAAACGTATATCAAAGACGAGAGCTTGTTGTATATATATAAGCAAGTAACAGAAAAAAACCCCCTCGGATCTTTTTTCCCATTTATTCTATCACGACTCTGTTCTACTTCATCTCAACTATCTATTTATATGGGTCCAGATTCTTTGTCCCATTTACCCTGTCCCAACTCTATCCCACTTCATCTCAACCATTCATTCTCATATAAATAAATGGTTGAAATGAAATGGGACAAGATAAATGGGATAGAGAATCATGTCCCGAAAAAACCCGATACTAACTAACTGTTACTAAATACCAGACAGTTATTTCTGATTCTCTGCATGTGAAATGACGAAATTGCCCCTATAAAGTGATGTTGTACATTTTTGAACTTAAGTGACTTCGTTTAGTTTAATACTTGTCAACTAAACAAGCTGCTGCCAAAATGATCCTGCACTTGAACTAATATTCCTGTTAACGTATCATCAATTGCAATCAACTAATATTCATGAGTTCTTACAATTATAGTATAATTTAGAGTCCATAATTTAAAATCTTTGGATCCGTTAGACATGAAAATCTTAAAATCTTTAAGTTCCAACATTGGATCTATGTTTTTCATCTCAAACATCCTCAGTTTCTAGCTCTTGCATAATGTCTCGCATTCCAGCTTTTCTCCAACTCACTTTCCAAAGAATTTGGACTTTAACTACTACCGACTACAGTTAGTCATTTACAACTCACGAATGGTAGTGTGTGACTTTGAAATCATTTTATCTAATTTAAGGGGACTTGATCTTATGGTCTACTAACTCTTGACCAATCCTGTGCTAACTCATCTCAGTCATCCATTTATGTGGACTTTGAAATCATTTTATCTAATTTAAGAGGACCTGATCTTATGGTCCACTAACTCTGAATCAACCTTGTGCCAACTCATCTCAGCTTGACAATTCTGGTCTGACATGAAATCAGCAGGTTAAGTTCAAGTTGATTGAACTTATCCTATTGTGAGTTATATTACGATTGCAAAAGATTACTTAATTAGTCTAAATTGCTAGATCAAGCATAGATGATTGGAGTTTATCATGTGAACTTCATTTAATTTGGTTTTAATTTACAACTTGTGTGTTAGCTCAAGATTTATTATTAATGATTTTGATGATAATTATATATTATTTTAAAATTTAAATTGGACTTATTTCTTTGTATAAATAACAACATAATTCTTAAATAAAAATAAAATTATAGGATAAATGCTTCCTTTCTTGCAGGGACCTTCCTAATGAATTTACCTTATTTATTTTACAATATCTAGAAGGATGTTACTAATTCGAACAAATAGGCAAGTAGCTATGATATTATGTCTTAACCTTTGAATATTGGAAGATTCTAATAGAGATGATATTGAAGATTTGTTAGATACAAAGTCAAGTCAAAACAAAAATGAAACAATGGCTAGTTGAAGGAAATGTCTACTTAAAGAAGAACCACTACAATTGCGAATAACAAATGAAACAAGTGAAGGAAGCCAGATTTTCTAAATACATTCACAATATCAATACTTTTGAAAGTCATATCATTACCAAATTTCTTGTGCCTTAAAAAGTGAAAAATTCTTTTTGAGAGAGATCATTGAAGCTCATATCGAGCAAATTATTTCTTCATTCGTTAAGAGATTGTAGAGGTTAGTCTAATATTACTAGTGTGGAAGATTGAAGAACATTGAAAAATATGTACTCGTGAACTTGAAAAGGCTTGTCAAATTACCATTTAGGATTTTAGTGAAACACTCAAGTTGGATACTTGAGTAATGGACGTAGACTTGGATTATAAACTGAACTAGTATAAATCGACTGCATCTTTCTATCTCTTTCCTTAACCTTTAATTGTCCGCATTATAATTGTTTTCCACTTGTAAGAGGTTCATTTCAATTTTAATAGGCTCCTCCTATTTTAAATTATTTTAACAAAATTTACCATTTAACAGATTTCTATCGTTTAGCAAGCTTCTATCATTTAACAGACTCTTATTGTTTTAAACTTTAAGTGAACCCTGTTTTTTTATACAAATTGAAAATAACTTGCAAACAAAAATTTCAACTCATACACAATTTAGCATCCTCTTGCGTATGTTTGCTTTATCAACTTGAACTTATAAATTGCATTAGCTAGCTATGATCAATATTTGTTAATATTGTCAGTGCAATCTTATTTTACCAACTCTTTAAAATTTGTTCATCACCTATGACTAAAGTTGACATTTTCAATCATATCCAATCTAAAGTTCATTCAAATTTTCACTAAAATCATATTTCACCGACACTTTGTAAATTATTTATCAATTATGACTAGAGTTGATAGTTCCAGCTTGACCCTAATCGAGATCAATAGACCAAGCTTCGAGTTCAAGTTTGAGGGGTTGGCTTGACCTAAAAGATTATAACTGAAAAAATGACGTTATTTTATTCTGTAAGTTTAAGATTTAAAAGATCAAACAATATCGTTTTAATAGCAATGAAGTCAGGCTTAAGCAACATTAAGGCATCGGATGGTCTGGCCCAACCCGACCCATTTCTAACCCTAGTTATAACAACAAATTATCTTGAAGGCAATGTTTGACCAATTTATGTGAAACTTCAATCCAATTGCTTATTTAATGTGATTGGTTTAAAGTTACATGGTCTATGACAAGCCTTGATTAATCTTTATCTTACACTCTATAGAAATTCAGCTTCTTTAACTAAACTCTTCAGGAATTTTTACGAAATTTGATCTGATTAAGAAATGGTCAATATATATAAGAGAAAAGAAGATGAAAGAATCGTTAGCATAAAAAATTACTATGTTTCACTCAGGATTTTCATGTTCAGGATCATAAATATGTGTTTCAGGAATCTACACTTGAATCAACAAAATTAATTTTTTTCTGGTTCAGGGGTTGAGAATGTTGAGAAGAGAGACTCTGGACTTGATCAAATGCCTGAAAAGACAGTGAAGACCATCTTCAAGATCCTGAAAAGATGACTCCAGATCATCTAGCTGAATCAGCAGATTCCTGATGATGTTAACAGCTTTATCAGAATTGCTTGTACTGTAATGGACGAAACCAATCAATGAAGAATCGATCCTGGAGAATTCATTTCCATCTGTTTCTTCTCTTTTCTGGTGCACCAGCTTGGAGACTAAAGACCAACCGGTACCTCTTGACTTTGGTCCTGAAATGACACACAGCAAGGACTCAAGAACTTGGAGAGTGACAGATTCAATCTCTTTTAACAATCTGAAGATGGCTCTGGTTTCTTTATCTTCATCTGAAGAGAAGGAGTTGGATTTGTTCTTCATATCATTTAAGGTTTTTCTGATTGCCTTCTTCACCACCTTCCTCGAAACCAGGAATTTCTGGACCTCACTCTTGAGACAGGTTTCTGCAGAACCTAATCTTCTGCGGAAAATGGATTGAAGCTCTCGTGCACTTTCCTTAGTATGCAAGACCGAATCTTTAGCAGAACTACAAACTTCCAGCAGTCGAAGAGATCCATCCAAGACCTCATCAACCCATTTCTCTTGATGAGCATTTGCAAGTACTTGTTGAGTTACAGGCAAGTGGAAGAACTTGTGGACACATTCAAACAAATCCGAAAGATCATTCAGCTTCTGGCCTATGGACTCTGATGAAACTGATGCAGCTGTAGCTTGAGAAGCAGACATCAATCTCGACAAATGGTCGTCAAGTTGTGTGATCAAGGGGTGTGAGCTAGAGGGCAAGCTGTTAGATCGAGCATGGAGGTCATAGGATTTTGGATTAGAAGATGAACCTGCCATTTTTTTCCTTCCCCAAGGCCGCAGGAGAGCCTGAGATATATATACACACACACATCAATGGAAGGAGACAGAAGGAATCTGAAACAAACATGATTTAGATTCAGATCTAAACAACTGTCCGAGTCATGTTTTTCACTGTCTCCTCTTGGACCGCCATGTCCAACTCAGAGCACAACTGCCACATCTGCGAAAAAGATATTTGCTTCGACAATTAAGTAATGAAGGCCACACGAGGGGGAGTTGAAGATGAAGACAAGTGGGATTATGATTATCCCAAAATGCAACATTTGGTTGGATTGATAAAACAAATGTGATTGAGCTCAAAATTAAAAGGAAAAGAGAGTCTGAAGTTGAACTCAAAGCTCAATCAAATTAGACCTGACCTGACCTGACGGCTTCGAACCGATCCGAGTCAAGTTTTGTTACCCTTAGTTTTAAAAACGTTAAAATTTAAATTAAACGTGTTAAAACATTAAAAATCAAAGTTGTATTCTAACATAAATATTGAAATTAAAAATACACTTTTGACCTGTAATAATACGTAACTTAATTTAAACTAATTAAATCATACTTTCACTAATAATTTATTATTACAATTATTTTAAATTAATAATTCTAGTCGAATTTAAACAAATTTAAAAGTTAAATTGAACATTTTATTGATTCAAATATGTTATTTATGCTAACAAAATCTAGGAAAATAATCTTCCTAAAAGATTGAATTTTTTTCATAATTTTTAATAGCCTTGAACCCTAATTAATAATACCTAAAACTCAATTATACCAACTTTATTTAGTATCAAACCTCATCACCATAATTTTAAATTGTTATCCAATTTAATAAAGCTCTAATAGATATATATTAAAAATTTGGAAATTTAAGTAGTTTCTTTATAATACAATTTTTATCAATAAAACAAATTTTGAATAGGCACCTCACATTTTACACAAACTTGGGGAAGCCTCAAAGACTGGTGTCCTTATTGATCACAAGTTTCATTCTCAGGATCCTTTCCCACCTCTCTGCTTCTTCTCTTCTAGTGCAGCAGCTTCATTCAACATATCAACAGCATCATTGTGCATATCCAGTTTTGCCAGTGCGACCGACTGCATGTAGAAGGCCGTTGGCCACTCGGGATACACGCATTGAGCTTGCATTGCGTCTCGGAGGGCAGCATCCGGTTGTTCACATAACAGATAACAAAGACTGCGACGAGCAAAAACTGTTGGGGACACCATTGTTCCGACATCTATGAACTGCATCAGGGAGAAAGGAAACGTTAATCAAACCGAAACATAAGAAAAAAAAGGTTTCCATTTCCAATGCCTGCACTAGATATCTGTAAACACATATTTAATCAAAACCAAGTACAAAGAGGAATATCAGATATGAAGAACATAAAATTCTTCTCAAGGATCAAAGAGCTCCCAGCCACGGAGCCGTCCAAGAAATTTCCATAGGAATACATACCTGCGAATAACAATCAATGGCAGTTTTAAAATCTTTATCGCGAAATGCAAAGTCCCCTCGCTTCCTTGATTCAAGCATATCTCTCATCTGTTGTGTCCATTCTTGGAAAGATAACTGAACCAAACAGCATTTAAGTAAATATCTGTGCACAAAATATCAGGAAAAATTAAATAGACGATTTAATCTAATCCAAGTCAATTACCTCATTTGTTCCTTCGTCATCTTTGTAATGTGTCATGACCAAGATCTGATGAATTGCTGTGAGGTCCATCCGAGAACATGCTTCGCCCATCGGTGAGAGATGACGTTGAGGAGTTGCAGGAGCTTCTGTGTGCTTCGAAATTCCAAGCATAACATAAGATGGAACCTGAATAACAAAATTAAGATGGGTAATTTCTCAAAACTAAGAAATTTACTTTTAGACCAAGTTTCAAGTAAGCGCATGTTCGACTTTGTGTTATCAGTAATATCAAGAAAAGGAATCCAATTTTTTTTTACATGAAGTGCGCAAGGATACACTTTGAAAAGAAATGTTGGCTGACTGGATTACAGCGAAACTAAATAGAAATTGATAGCTAAAAAATATTATTGGAAAACAATTGATAAAATCCCCTTACATCAGGTTTCGTTTGCAGTGGAGCAAGTGTCGAAACAAGGTCCTTTGTAGTTGGCCGTTCTCTAGGTTCATATTGCAAACATTGAGATGCAAGACCAACAACAACGGTTGCCTCTTCTGTAGAGAAGTTGCCTTCCAAATGTGAATCCATCAAGAGAATAATGTTTTTGCCCCTAATCATATCAAGAGCCTGCAAGCACGCACAATAATGAAATCAACACCTAAGATGCATCTTAAGAAACAAGACCGAAAATTGATGAAAACCAAACGACTTTTGCTAGAATTTTATATCTAGTTAACATTATGTATGACGGTGCAATTATGGAAAACATCAGTCTGCATTTCCGTAACCCATATCAGTTCTAACCCGTAAAATTTTGTGCTGATGTTAGTGAAAATGACAAAGATAAATTCATATGGTGGAAGTTATGATGACAGAATGAAGTCAAAGAAAATCTTTCAACTTAGAAGCCTGTGGAAGGATATTTGCGACTTGGGAACGAACCTTACAGATAAGAATCTTTAACCACAGGGAAACAAATAGCAAACCAATTTTAGAATCTCATATAATTAGGATACTTCTAGTCTAATTATATTTATCCTCTTCATATGAGACTTCTCTCTAGAACTGCATGAGTAGTAAACCCAATCAAAGTGACAATCTCACTTCAGTTACAACCACAGCAATTGTAAATGCGGTAAAAGAATCTAGATCCCTAGTTCAAGACTTCCTATTCAGATAGAGCGTGCTAAGACAAGTACCATCATAGATTACCCAAATTTCATCAATGTGCTGCTTCAAAAAGAAAATGCTTGTTGAAAGAGTTAGCTATACTGAGTTTCTGAACATGACAAGAAGAAAAATAAGATAAAATAATGTGCATGCAAATAAATACAAGCAACTTACATGACTTGGAGGGATGTGCTTTCCACTAAGTAGATCCAGAAGAACGGTGCCAAAGCTATAAATAACACTTTCAGGAGTTACCCTCCCTATGACATGCAAAATTAAGCAACAATGAGCAGTAAGTCAAACAAGTAACTAGGATAAGCAATGCAGCTTAAGTCACCAAAATGTTGCAATAAGCAGTTGCGAAACAAGCCCAGCCATTAACCTTACATGGTTGGTCAACAACAGCAATTTGCATGCATCATTGGATAATGTTTATAGATACATTCCTTTTTCAATTGTATATGCTTCCCAGAAACCAAAGCTATAAATAACACTTTCTGGAGTTACCCTCCCTATTACATGCAAAATTAAGCAACAATGAGCAGTAAGTCAAACAAGTAACTAGGATAAGCAATGCAGCTTAAGTCACCAAAATGTTGCAATAAGCAGTTGCGAAACAAGCCCAGCCATTAACCTTACATGGTTGGTCAACAACAGCAATTTGCATGCATCATTGGATAATGTTTATAGATACATTCCTTTTTCAATTGTATATGCTTCCCAGAAACCAAAGCTATAAATAACACTTTCTGGAGTTACCCTCCCTATGACATGCAAAATTAAGCAACAATGAGCAGTAAGTCAGACAAGTAACTAGGACAAGCAATGCAGCTTAAGTCACCAAAATGTTGCAATAAGCAGTTGAGAAACAAGCCCGGCCATTAAGCTTACATGGTTGGTCAACAACTGCAATTTGCATGCATCATTGGATAATGTTTATAGATACATTCCTTTTGCAATTGTATATGCTTCCCAGAAACTTGCTTTTAAGAGTATCACAAGTCTGCTATAATGCACCACAATATACCGTACTACATTAGCCATAATTGAACATTGTTCATTATTCAGTACAAATGCCATGTTAGTTAAACAAATGCAAAGTTAAAAGTTGAACTTACCTTTACATTGAACGAACTAAGCAGTCTTATAAATTTTTTAAATAAGGAACACATAAAAGCTTTTAGAAGAGAAAGAATATAAGAGCGAATTGTGGCAGTAAAAAATAACTGATTACCATTTTTTAGATACTCGGGGGGAGTATATGCAAGATTTGTACTATAACTTTTCCCATCCCTGCTATTTTTCATGAAACCAAAACATGAAAGCCGCGGATCACCATCCTAAAAGGTCAATTGAAAATATCCACCAACAAAGTTATAGATCATAAAAGCCGATGAAATAACCCAAGCAACTGAATAGGGATGAATAGAGGTTCATAGTAAAGAAAGGAAGTACCTCATCAAAGAGAACCCTATAGGCATTCAAATCATGGTATAAGGGGCGACCCTCGGAACTACAATAGTCTAATGCTTCAGCAATATAGAAGGCTACTCTTAACCGCATAGCCCACTCAATTGTTTGATTTTCCCCTGTAAAGAGAACGAGCATACAATGAAATTTTGCCAACTATTACTTCAAATAGATACACTAAACTTTTGAAGAAGGGATGTTTGTTGATCGAAAAGAGATTTCAGCTATTGCTAAAGGTAAGCATTTGCAATGAATTTAAACGAACTAGAAATGAAGCACAATGAAACAAAGCAGAAATCATAAGCTATCAACTAATCAATCATTCATAGCAAGAGAAGTGAAAATCAAGAAACCAACTAGAAATGTAATGCTTCTAGTAAAAAAGCTACCAAGGAAATTCACTAATTGAACACATCTAGCCAAAATTAATGAAAGAAAGCAACTTACAGTGAAATAAATGTTTAGCTAGTGTATCATTAGGCATGTACTCAGCAACCAGCAGCCGCTCATCGCCATCACAGCAATAGCCTATCAAATTGGCCAGCCTTTTATGTCTCAACTTCCCAACACCCCATGCCTCCTCCTGTAACGCACAGTAAAAGTTCATGAATACCCACCTCACAAGAAGCATCGAAATCACAGAGGAAGAAGCAGCAGGAGGAACAAGAAGTTAAAGACAAAAGACGACAAAAAGATACCGCAAACTGCTTAGGATCGGGCCAAGCCATCTTGGTGAACTTTTTAACTGCGATCCACCGACGGTTCTGGAGTCGACCTCTGTAGACAAAATTTGGTGCCTTCTCGCCGCCCTCCGACACCATGTTATCAGAACTGAAGTTATTGGTGGCTGTTTTGAGGTCAGAGAATGAGAATTCAGCGAAAGAGGGAACTCCAGTAGCCGGGTCGAGTACGGCTGATGGCGAGGGGTGGTTTCGCTGGTTGGCTGGTTGGTTCGGATCCTTCTCCGTACCGGACCCTCCTCGAAGCAAAGATTCACAGCAACCCATGACTTGTCTTCCCAATTCTATCTAGCTAACAAAGATTCAAGCTTTACCTTATCTACCCAATAAAGATTCAAGCTTTGAAGCTGGGTACAAGTTATTTAGGAACACAAAAGAGTGAAGATTGAGATTGAGAGAAAAAAAGAGTTCATTAAGAGGAAGATACAAGTTAAAAGGACGAACCAAGCAACTGGTGAGAATGGGCTGTCTTTGTTGTCCCTCAGTTGTGGGATACAGGTGGTGAAAATGGGCTTCTTCTTCTTTTTTCAGTCTTTAAAGTTAAAATAAGCAGACTTTCAGACAATAGACAACAAAAAATGGAAAATTTGGAAAAGGTTTCAGTTTGATTTACGTCTCTCTTTAATGTTAGATTTTGGTGTTCTATTTAATTGCTTAGTTCTGTAATAAAAAGCCTTCCTGATGGTTATTTCAATAGTAAATGACTTTGACTTTTAGCTTTAATGTACCACTTTCTCTTGTCTAATCTCACCTTGTTTTCTTCCTAAAGTTGTCTCTAATGGGCTATGAGATTCTCTTGTTTTTTCTTCTCCAGTGCCACTCCATTCCATTGTTTTACGAGACAGAAATTGAATCGAACCGATACCTAATTCGAGTCATTAACTGACTTCGATCCTCTGTTTTCTCTTGATGATTTCTTAGATACCCTCTAAGCGTGTGGGTTCTCTGATCTGTCTTTTAACGTGAACCATGTACACTTTTCTTAAGCATAAGATTGATTGAGGGTACATATTCTCCACTAAATAACTATATCTTAATTAAATCTAGTAGGTGTAGGACTGACCAATTGTCTGCAACTTTTTTCTTAAAGTAAGTGATTTATGTCTTTTTCATCGTGTAGGAGCAAGTTCTTTCGCAGTTGATGGAAATTGTATTAAATCATACAAAATAAACACATCAAAAATTCTCGTAAACTTCTCCTGTGCACACATTTGCAATAATGAGTGAGTCCAACAAGACACCATCAAATTTTACAGTTTCTTCTACCAGTCGTGTCGTGACCCCTCTTGAGCAGCTTTTCAGTGTTCCTACAATTACTGAGGTCGTCTGAAGGTAGAGACCAAATCCGCATATGAAATCTTCTCTGAAATCAATGGACAACTCCCCTGTACCCCAATGTCTTTGCCAAGAGGAGAGTTTCACTCCAATCTTAAATTTTCCAAGTTCTTTTCACTTTCTTTTTCCGCCAGAGTTGTGTGAACTCTACAGATGTCAGGCATACAAAAGTTGCTTCAAGAGTTAAGAAGAAATGTTTTGGGATACTAGAGAAAAATCTCAGTTCTAATTAGCCACAGTTTAGGTTGGAAACCTGTTACTTACAGATGCACTCAAGTAGATAAACAGAACATGATAGCTAGTACCAAGTAGATAAACGCAACATAATAGCTAGTACAGCCACAAACTAGCCCTGTTCTTCTTCTGGTGGTACACACAAAGGTGGGGTAAGAAGAACTCGAACCAATAGATAGGGAAGGTACAGAGTTGGCTGATATGCGATTCAATACCACGATATTTAGGTAAAAAGTCTGTCTGGCTGAAAAGACAAGAAAGAAAACATAGCACCTGAACACGTTCAGTAGGATTTGAAGATAACCCTTTTAAAGATTTTCTGTCAAGCTGAGCTAGTGATATCTACAAACAGATTCACACTCTCTGATTCACGTTTTAAGTCGATCATTTTCACAAGTTTTTGCATGTAAGTACAGAAAATCATGTCAGCTGAGCACTAGCTTCTGAATGTTTTTATACACATGCACCGACAAGCTCTTAATTTACTGGAATTCAAGCAGTTCATATGTACCTGCAAAAGACTGATAGACCTCAATTATTTGAGGCCCGAGTCATTATCATATGCATCTCCAACTCAGACTGTACAATGACACTGTTATTCTCTGCAGATGCCTGAAACAGAAAATTTTATTTTTTTTCTACATGGGCACATCTTAGAAAGGAATATGACCCCAAATGGAATCTGTATCCTATGGCAAAGGGTATAGATTTTTAATGCCCACAATCAATAAAAAAGTATTCAAGATGATTCTTCAAGCTAAAAGTTCTACAGTGAGAAACCTATACAAAATTGACCTGCAGAAAAAAGAGAGTTCAAAGTTATTTTACCATACAACAATTATTATCTGGATAGTTCCCGACTTGCGTCATCCTTAGATTGCCTTATCTGTATACTGGACTCGTCCTCATGTTAAAAATTGAGGTGAAAATCTGCTCCACCCCGGTAACATTGCTGCTCTCTTAAATATCGTATAAACAATTCTTGTTTGATAACATTCTGATGCTCAAAGCCAGCCTGCATTCTGGCCCGTGTCTTTGTTCTGTATCACGTAGAGTGAACAGATTTGAAACAAAATCTGCAGAAACTCTTTCTTGAGCCCTTTTTGTAACTCCAAATTTACCTGAAAATGGCATCTCACCGGTGGTGGGAAAGAGGTGATATGTTTATCACAGTATACATGACAACTCTATAAGCCCAAAATCCGAGCCGTGATGCAAACTCATGACTTGAGTTGATGGAACCACCAAATTCGATGCTTGTAGCAACCAGAAGTAGTCCACATGGGACCCAAGGTGATATTTTTATGTATCAAGCAAGGGCTGAACCAATGACATTCCATATCTCAGGTTCAACAATGTATTTTCCATACTTGTTCAATTTCACTACCTTTCACGGTCTTGAGCAAGCCTTTCTTCTTCACTACGTTGCATGAGTTCCTCATATGCTTTCACTGAATCAGCCGTGAACCTTTCCAAAGCCTCAAATATGCGTCGTAGACTGCTCTTCAAACTACTGTTACTTGTATCACTCTGATACACAACACTTCCACTTAATGAAAGATTATTACCATCTCCAACAACAAGAACAATTTTCTTATCTAACGCCTGAATCTCCTTCTGTATTTTCTGATCCTCCCTGTCCAAATTCTTAACTTTTCTCTCCAAATCCTTGTTCACCATCATTCTCTTTTTAATTTCCAGCTTATCTTGTTCCCAAAGCTGAAACACGGATGAGGCAAAAACACGCATTGCGTCAAGTACTTCCTTCTCAGATATTCTTTCCAAAGCTTGTGCCCATTGATTACAGATAACAAAGACTGGAGGAGCACCTAACCTACCAGGTGAAAAGGGAACTATTCCATCTGGTGTTACTTCTGGTTCATACAGAAGACATTTAACAAGCCAATTATTCAAAGCTCTTACGTAACCCTTCTGGGCTCCCATCCAAGAAGTAAAGTTTGAGGTCCAATGGAGAAGCTCATGCTCAAGCTGCAATGTAGCATGAAGACGATCATCACTATACTTTTTTCCTGATCCAATGAGAGTTAAACTTCTTGCTGCCTTGATTACTTGACACTGATATTGATGGCACTCGAGCATGCTTATCCACATTCTAGTTAGCCTGACAAGAGAAAAAAGAAAACATCATAATGGGCATAAAGGTTGAGCAAAAACCTTTATCATAGAGTTGTAACCAAAGATCAGAACAGCATATTGGATGAAAGTGTAATTGAAAGGTAAAAATGAACACTGAAGAAAACAAGGTGGTAAGTGGTGCAGGGTAATGTAATGGGATGGAACTAGTAACAATGCACGGTTGAATTGCATATAATGACTAGTAGAATCACAACGATAGCTACATGTCTTAGGATTAACAAACACGAGTAACAAACCGCATAGATGCATTAGATTTAGGATATCGTGAACTCAGAAATGACTAGTAGATAGAAAAGAAATTATACAGGAGTAAAACCAATACGAATATCTTGTCCAGGAACAAGCTCTCAAAACCATAATAAAAGTTCTTAAAACTAAATAATTAGAGTACAGTTAGAAGTCAAAGAGCAATGTCAATATAGAACTTGAAAAGCATATGGAAAAGCTGCTTGAAACTGCATACCCTTTTATCAGTTCGTTTAGTTGTGGCCATAACTCTTCATCCCTAACCTTGTTAATCATCACAGATATCTTGTCAACAGCTTGGATGGCCATTCTTATTTTTGTTGACAGATTCCTTATTATGGTTCGAGTAGCGTTGACTTTCTCACCTTCAGCACCCCTCTCATCTAAACGCTTCAACTTCTGTAATTTTCTTTCATGATGCACGCGCATTTTCTCCTCAGCCTGCAAAAACACAAACTTTATACTTCTACTTGAAGTGTACAAAGACAACAAATACAAGGAGCAATGTACTACTTCACTTACTGAATCTACATTGTAACTGATCCAGATTACCACAGAAGGAACAGTATGAAACATAATTTAACAGACAACTAATGACTATTAGTTTTCGCATGCAACAATTCTCTCCCTTCATTAACGGGTCAACATTCGTTATCGTTCTGCTCATCCACATTACAGCCAACATGAATACATAATTGAAAACAGATACAGCACAATTCAGAATAAGAATCACCTAATAGAATCCCAAGCAAAACCATAACAGCAGAGATATCAATGTCCACAGAGACTATGCATCAGATTCCCAAAAAACCAAACAATTCTCTTACAATAAATTGTTCAGAAGACTAACTCGTTGAAGAAAGCTTATTGATAAAGAAGTGAATCAGACCAAACACTTCAAATGATACAACTTCAGAAAGTATAAAGCGTAGCACACCTTAACTTCATTGTAAAGTTTCTTCTCCCAAAGATACAGCTTCTGCAAAATAGCCGAAAGATTTTTGGACCTTATCTTTAAATCTTCGTCAATGTCCAAGTAAGCTGTACCAGCTTGGTCATTTGTAGATACGGCTTCAGCATTTTTAGAAGTAGACGCCTCTGATGATACCACAGGTAATGTAGTAACACCTTGAAGCATCTTGGAGTCTGCTCGGACAAGATCATACCACAAAAACACAACATTAACCAGTGCATAAGAGTTAAATTTGTCAAAATTGCGACCAAGGCTACCATTCTAGAGCAGGGAAGTTGGAAAAACCAACCATGTTTGCGTTCCTGATGGAGCTTCCTGGCCTCGAGCATCTTGGCTATCTCATTCCCGGCCTCAGAAGCTCTCTCAAACTGAACTTTAATTTCAAGAGCCACTTGAGTTATATCAAGCGAGCCGCCACCACTGAACCCACCTCCTCCACCACGCTCCTCCGACCTCTCGCTATCAACAACTTTCTTCTCCACAAAGTGCACTTCATACTCAGGCCCTTCATTCTCCACCGAAACACTCGGCCTTGTTTGGTAAAGCGAGGCCTCAGCCTCACCACCACCACCACGACCCTTATGACCCTCTTCATCAATCATCACAGATTTGGAGTAGTTACGATTGGTTCCATCGACTTCCTTCACCACTTCATGTTTGTAATCTTCATCTTCCAAATCAGGAATACCTTCCTCTTCTCTCAGCTCCTTAGAGTCCCTACTCGGCGTGTATGTTGGATAATATTTATCAAAACTCTCAAACGGATTCAGAAAATCCCAAGTAGAGACTTTCGGCGGCGACGGTGGAGGCGGCGGCGGTTTCGAAGAGGAGTCCACCAATCGTTGTGGAGACGAAGATCCGGGGTAACCAGTCATTGCTCCGCCGCCGCCGCCACCATAGTTTGGATATCCAGAATAATAATAAGAACTAGAATTACCCATAGGATATTGATTGCTGGGTTGATAATAATAAGACGAAGATGAAGAAGATTCACCGAAGTACACAGTCTCAGGAGTTTGCATCTGCTGGAAAACAACAGAAGGTGGAATGGCTTGTTTCTTCATGTAATTCGTATGCAGAAACCCGCCGCTGGTGAACCCATACTGATGATCTGGGTTCGTGTAACCCATATAATCAGCAGAAACACCAGCACCACCGACAACGCCGTCTGGATAGTGCAGAGGCGAGGAATGATCGGAATGGTGAAGATGTGAGATGTCGTCGTCGTCTTCGGATTCGTCATCTTCATCGTGGAACTGAAGATGAGAGCCGGAGTTAGAGTGGTGGTGGTGATGGAGGGGTTTTTTGGGCGAACGGGTTCCCACGTCAGAGAGAGCAACCGGATCGCCTTTTCTTTGAGGCGGCAAGTTGAGCTGAGGAGAGAACGGAGCAGCGGCAGAGCTAGCGTGGTCGAGTTGAATGAAGCTGTGAAGAGAATTGCCAATTCGATTCAAGGAGTGAAGATAAGCAGAGTGAGCTTGAGCTAGGGCATGACGCTGGCGAATAGCTTCCTGGAGGAAGTTGCAGCGTTCTCGGCAGAGAGCGACGGCGGGAAGATCGTCTACCTTGGAATGAGTGCATCCCATCTCCGCCTCTTTATTGGGAGGTGATAAAGATTGCAACTTTCGAATTACAAAGCAGAGAAAGTGCGAAACAAGATAGAAATTGAAGTGGGTCTGCTCATAATTTGGGTTTTCACACCGTAGATTCGAAAAAGAAAGAATCTTTATTATGTATAACAAGAAAATCAGAGGTGGATTAGGTAAAGAGAAGAGGAGAGAAGAAAAGGGACAATAGGATTGGTAAGAACGATAAGATTAGAGAGTAATAATGATAGATAGGAGTTGGGGGTGTGTTTGTTTCTCGGGAAAATTTGAGACTGTAAAGAGAGAGAGAGAGAGAAGTGGAGAGATAAGACGGAGAAAAAAAGGAGAAAAGAAAGGACAGGAGAGACACAGAGAGAGAGGGAGAGAGAAGGAATCTTACAGCGAGGATTGTGTGGGGTGTTTGTTTGTATTGTCTGTTTGTTTGTTTGGATGGAGAGAAAGTGTGACAGAGAGAGAGAGTAACAGTAAAGTGTTGTGAGGAAGAAGAAGGAGAAGAAAGTGTACGTAGATTGTGAGCGTATCTACCAAATGGTGACGTTGGCATTCTTTATTTTCAAGGTAAGGTCAACTTTTTTTCTTTTACTTTCTCATCCTTACTATATATAGATGATAAAAAAAAATTAGGCATTTCAAACACTTTTTGGGTCCATAATTTTTTAATAATATGATTTAATTAGAGTTTCAACTTTCAAGTTAGAATTAAAAAAACACAATTTTTTAAACTTTTTTCAGTTTATGACAATGATTTAAATTTCATTTTTCTAACTCAAGATACAAAAATGGATTCTAACTTAAAGCGAGATCAATATATAATAATGTTTTAAAAATTGAGCTGAAAGTTAAACGAATAAGATAAAAGGTTTAAAGTTTAAAAGATTCAATCAGTATTAAATTATTATAAAATAAACTAAAAATTAAATAAATTTAAATAATTGAAGATATTGTTGAAAAAGATTGTCATTATATTTCGAAAAATTTGTAGTTTAATTAAAAAATGTTGTTAAGTGAAAATTAATTATTTTATTTTGATTTATAAGAAGTTTTTTTTAACGATTTATAAGAAGTTATTAATTTACAAATTTTAACCAATTAATTAATAAACCAATCGGACAAGAGTTATTAAAGTAAATTAAATTAAAAAATTGAAAAGAAAACAGAAAATTTAGATATTTTGAAATTTTTAAGATTAAATAAGTTGGATGGATTTTGTAATCATTTTATTTATTATCTAATTATGAATTTCAATCTTCTTAAATAAGTTATATAAAACAAGTACCTTTTTTGCTCAAACTAAAAGTACATTTCATGGATTAAAAATTTATATTAAAGTGATTATTATTTCTTATTATGTTAATCAATCAAACTTATCGGGTGTATGAATGAGTCTTTAAGATTTGGCTTGTGTTGTTGGTAGGATAAGATCTTCTGTATTTAAAATTCTGTAGTAACTATGTTCTTTAAGATCTCACCTACACAAATATGTGAGATTTAGAAAAATATGTGGATGGGATCATATGAAATAGGGTTGATATAAAGTTATAAGTACAGAGGATTTGACCCCGACGGTGGTTTTCAATAACAGAAAGTCTAACTTAAATAATTTATCATTTATTGCTGTTATTATTAATTTTTGCAATAAAGTCTAAATAAAAGCTACAACATGTTCTAGAAAGAGAGTAGACTTCCATTACCTGATTATGACAATAAAAATCTCAATACTATGATGTACTGTATTTACTTTTTCAAAACAAAAAAATCCTTTTTTTTTCAATTTATCACCTAATAATGACAATAAAATCTCTATATTGCAATGCATTTATCTATTATTCAATTAGTTTAACCATAAAAATCTTGAATTATCTAATTTTTCAGTTCAATTTTCAACTTCTTGGTTCTATTCACTCTAATAACTTTTATTATTAAAAATTAATCAGTTTATTAGTAAATTTTTATTAATTAAAATAAATAAATCAATTTTATTTTAACAATCTTTTTTAATAAAACTTCAAATTATTGACAAGTAAGGACAATTTTTTAATTATATCTAATTTTTAATCTATTTTTTGACTGTCTAATTTGAGTTGAGCTTTTTAAATCTTAAACTTCTTATCTTGTAAATTTAACTCTGGTTTGATTTTAAAAATATTGGTATTTTCAATATATATATATATATATATACCTAATTATGACGTTTTACTCAATATTATGATGTATTTACTTTATGAAATTAACAAAAATTATATATATATATATATATATATATATACAAATGTACAGGTAGGTTAAGCTAGGAAAGTATGTAAAGGTACCAAAAAGGATATAGGGACCATATGATATAATGAAAGAAAGAATTCCACAATTATTGATGCTCCTCCTCAATCATTTATTACATCAACTACACATATAGTTGTCGTTTTATATTATTGAAAATTGATTTATTTGCTATGTGATTTACATGGAAATGATAAAAATATAACATTCAGATTCAAAAGAACATTTAATTACTCGATTGGCTCGAGCTGGTTTGAGATTTTTTGTTAATTTTAATATCGTGTCGTTAAAATTTTAAAAAATAAAAATATTGTAATATTATAAATTTTAATGCAAACTTTTTTCAATTATTTTTAAAAAACTTATTATAATTTACCACAAAATTTTGGTATTTTATAAAATTTAAAACAATAATTATTTTAAATAGGAAAATTATAAAATTATCATATTTTATATTTAAAAATTAAAGAAAGTGAAGCTTTTTTATAACCATAAGATGAAAGATTGAAGTCACTGAAATAATCTCTTTATAAAAATATAAATATAAAGTTATATATATGATGGCTTTTTTCGTGTCCCCTCTATTTAAAGAGTCTTATGTATCAGATATTTTTGTGATTTAAACTCGGAATCTGATATTTACAAAGGAACAACATAGACAAGTTGTTCGAATCCTCCTACTTACGCTCATCTGATTGAGCTGAAGAAAATTTAACACAAAATTATATATTAATTTAACAATTAATCAACACAATTAATTAACCATAAGATTGCAACATGTTATATTCAATAAAAGTACGGACAAATACTTGAAAATTGTGAAATAATTAAATCCATGGTTGTTTTATGTGAATCGACGTAGTAAAGGATTGACTACTGCTATTCCAAACCCTAATCAACAAAAACACATACAATTTTCAAAGGAACGACTGTATTTAAGGTCAGCTAGCAGTAGAGCCTCCTGTGTATTGCAAAATATGGGTCAAGCTTACTTATCATATCAAGCCCATGAATATAGACCCAATGACATATTAAAGAGAAAATTAACAAGCCTAATTATCTTGACATCAAATTAATGGAGATTTGTACAAAATTATATTTATTATGCTAATTTACAAAGATAATGACAAAATTATATCATAAGACTATCGTACATGACTTGTCTAGTACAGAATATCCAATTGACATGATTTATAAATTATTGTGTCAATTCAAAAATTTACCCAGTACGTATTTAAAAGATAACGATGACAAGATACTCCGTCTTTTTAGAAAAAAAGAAAAGAAAAGCACAAACGAGTCATCTTTTGTTTTATTAAAAGGAAAAAGCAAAACAAAGTTTGAGGACATCACGCGTTGTTTACTTGTAGTCTCCAAGGTCTAATGCTGATGTCTGCGCCGCAATTTTTTACAATTTCTTTATAAAAAAAAACGCGGAGTCAGGCATGCATTGCATAGTGTTGAATTGATTAAGGTTCGTGTCTTCATTCGTCTTGGAACGGGAACTTTCTGTTATGTTTTGT
>JANZLD010000236.1:81968216-82007737 GCA_026413575.1 Erythroxylum carthagenense
GGGCCTCACATGTAAACTTTTCCACCTCCCCCGAATTGCACCAAGTTCTGCCCTTTCTTTGTCTCCTCCACCGTAGTAGCATCCAGAGAACGCAAGCATATCAGGTTCAAACCTATATGATGATTTTAAATGCATCAATGAGCTTCAAGAACCCATATGATTATTTTAATATCTCCACTTAAGTCTGCTGAATTATCTCTTTCAAACTTTAAATGTATATAGAAGTTCGACAATCTGTATTAACAAATTAACCACAAGTACTAAATGAAACTGAGAGGAGGTTACCTCAAGTGAAGAGCAATAAAGTGCTCGCTTTTTGTTCTCATTCTCGCAATTAACTTTTTGCCCAGTTCCAGAATAGGATCGGTAAACTTTAAAGCATGATAATTTACTCTACATCTCAGCTTCTGTAAATTTAAATCCAACCTATTTGAGAGTCTGTAATCAAACTTCCCAAGCTGAACGGCCTACAACACAAGAGAAAACTTAACTATTGTTCTTTAAATATACAAGAATGCATAAGGTAAAGAAACATCTAGAGAAAACCCTCAACAAAAAGAGATGTGTCAATTATGTAATTATCAAAATATAACTCAAAAAGAAAAAGAATAATTCCCAACAAAATTCATTGGACAATTTACACTATATATATATATATATATACCAGAAGCGCTCAGTAACTAGACTTCTAAACTTCCTTTCTGGCATCCGTGGACCCTAAATCTATGGAGGATCGACTTGGCGTAAGCTAAATTTATGGTAGCTAGTTTCTATAAGACTATAACAAGCATATAGCACTAACATCTAAATGTGATGTAATACTGTAAGATTAGGTTAACCTTCCAGGGATAGAAGGGATTATGAGAATGCTATATGAAAACGACACTTCATTTCTTTGCAACAAAATCAAGCAGGGAGAAAATTCTAAGTGCATAAGATTTTGCAAAGCTTTTTCTTAAGTAGGATAAAATTATCTTTTGGCAAAAATTTCCAGACTCACATGCTTCTTGTTAAGGATAGGCAAGACTCTATTCTCATAACATTTGGGTGTACATTTCCTTGGAACACGCATGCTCTGCGGAGTCAAGACTTTCCCACGTTTACTTGGGAGCTGTTTGATGATTTTAACATCTCTTAAAAGGAACGATATGAACCAGTCAACATCAAAGATTTCGGAAAAATTGCTGCATCGAAGACCCAGATCACATATCAGTGCTGTGTAGTTTCCTGAAAAGCCATAACATAACCAAGAAAAAAACCATACCTAGCATCTTTCCAGAAAGATTTTTGATCCAACTTCGGAACAACAAGAGTAGAATTCAAAATATAAGCGGCAACAACAGCATCTATTATCTGCGCGTCAACATTTATATGACGATTAAAATCCAACTAAATCTCAAGTTATTTCATCATTGACACAAGCGTAAAACTGCATTTTCAACAATTAAGAACAGCTTTAATACCAAATGGGTTTAGAATAGAACAAAAAGTTAGGCTGATAAGATTGTCCAGGTTAAGAAATTCACCCCTGTTCTTTGTTGATTCAGTCCTCCACTTGTAGCAATCAACAAGTATCTATTAGGATGTGTTTTTACATCAGCAGCTGTAACTCAACCAAATCCACCTCTCAGACATTTTAACAGAGCAATAATAGTAGCAGAATATTAAAGCAATTCTATGAAGTTAAGTACAAGCTTTTCCTTTTGGGTAAAGGCCGCAAAATTAAAGAAACCCAAAGCACCTGAACAAAATTCAATTGTCGAGTTTGTTACATCCAAGAAAAGGAAAAAGGTATAAATGAATTGTTCTTGTTTCTTCCTTGACACCGAAGCCAAATGAGATCAACTCAGCTCATTATTATTCCCGTTACCAAACGCCAACCTAATCAGTAAGGAAGAGACTAATATAGAAAACGATAGTACACCAGCGAAGCAAATAACAGCTCTGTTTCCTTAGTAAATCTAATAATTGTATCACTAATTTAATATTAGTTGTTGTTTAATAGGAAAGAAGAAGATAGTAAAAGGTAAGTAGGACTGATTCAGATCAACTACCAAAAAGACAACAAAGTACAACCTAAAACCATTGAAATGAAGATCCATACCTAAAGCCGTGAATAGTATTGTATGCATTTCAGAACTAAAAAACAATTAATATAATAAACAGACAGACTTAAAGCAAATTGCACATATTCGGAAGATTACATGGAAAGGTATTGGTGGCATTACTGCAGCCGTAGTATAGCTTTGATTGCCGTGAACTCCATAAATCACGCTCTGAGCTCCGTCCGCTTGGCTTGAAAATAAGAAAAATTCAAACAAACAAAATAAGAAGAGAAACGGTAAATGCGAATCACCAGTCAGTTTAGATCAATATTGTTAAGCAAGATAAACAAAACCAAGGCAAGTTCGTGGATAGTGGAATCGTATTATAAACTGCGTTATGCAACAAATACCGGAGAGTAAGACAGACTCTGAATCATCAACAAGTTTACGAAGATTAAAATCTTAAGCAAGCTAAACAAAATGGAAACTGTATGTAGATAGTAGAATCTTTATAAGCTGCTTATGTTTGAATACCGGAAAGTGAAGCTCAGACTCTGTGAAGGATGCAGAGACGACCGTGTTTTTGGACTGGAAGAATGAAAGAGAAGAGGAAAGTGAGAATGACGACAAGAATCATCATCACACATAATCGATATATGTAAATAGATAAAAATATATATATAAAGGAGTGTTGATTAGTATTACAGAGTCGTAGTGGTGGACGATAGGAGGTGGAGAGTAGAGGATGGAGACGGCGGCGAGAAACAGGAGGAGAAAAGCGGTGAAAGCGGAGGCTAGAGGGAACAAGTTGTGGCGGCGACGGCGCATGACGAATATGTGTTGTAGAATTAGTAGAGAACTCCCGTTCTCTCTCTTTTTCTTCTTCATTCCTTCCTTTTTATAAACGAATACAAAGAAAGGAAAAGAAAGAAAGAAAGAAAGAAAGAAGCTGAGCTATGGCGGTCCTATATCAGAAGAGGCGAATAGAAGAAGACTGTATGTATGTGTATGTACGCGTATCTGCAACTCTTAGGAAACCAAACACAAAGCTTTTTCTATACAATTCGTCAATGGAGGACAACTTCATAAACAAACTCTGTAATGTCCTTAGATTTTTTTTTAAATAAAAATTTTTAAAAAGAAAAAATAGGTGTTGAAGAAGAAACAGAATCGGGTATCCTTATAAGCCTCTCTTCCTCTCTGTCTCTCTCTCTTTCTGCTCTGCTCCTTTACAGTTCCAACCAATCGCGCCTAAATCCTGTGGAGGTTTATTCTCGTGGAGGCTGTTCCTCTTATCATTTTCCTCCTGTGTGATCCCCTCTGATCTCTCCACGTGTCACCTACTCTTTTGATTTCATATTCCTCCGCAACGGCCAATATTTTTATTAATATAATTAATAAAATAATATAAAGATTAATATTTTAAAATTATATATAAATTAATAGAAACAATTTTTTAATTAATGAAGTGTTAGTAAATTTTATTTTAAATTTAATCATTTTACTTTTGAATATTTAAAAAATTAATTAAAACTTTTAATTAATTTATTTTTGGTATGTAAAATTAAGAGCAGAGGAGATTTTCATTTTTGTCTTTTTGCTGATGCAGATACTCAGATCTGACTCTTTTATGAAGGGAAGTGGCATTATTAAGGTGCGGGCGAGTCGCAGCAGATTAACACCCCGCGAAAGTGTTCATTTCTTCCCGGCAAGATCTTTGTTTGCTCACCCTCACGCTCACGTGCCCCGCCATGTGCTCTCTCAACACAATTTTCTTTTTCGTTTTCTAATTTTTACACTTCTACCAGAATCCCCCGTTTTACCACTCCTAACTGACGCGCGTGATTGGTTTGATCAAGTAAAGCCAGCTGGACGTGGTGGATACGCCCCACTTGATGAGCGTGGAGAGGACGTTGTCCTAGAAGTTATGCATTGTCGTTTCGGACTCGCTGATGTGTACTGTTTCCGAGGTGTGTTTTTGGTTTTTTCTGGTCTCAATCCGCAATTTATGTTGTAACGTACTTACAACTTGCTGCTTACTCGTCCCTGCCCTCCCGTTGGATTACGTGTGGGTCCATCCAATCGAACGGTCAAACAGAGAAACGGTTATGGATTTAGAATATGATTAAAATATTATTTATTTTAATAATTTTTTAATAATTAATAAATTATTATAAATTAATTATATTTTTAGTTAAACATTAAATTCTTGAATAAATAAGAACTAATTATATTTCAAAAATTTTAACTTTATTCAATTTTTAATCAATTTTATTAAAAAATATTATTTAAATCTTTTATTTTATCTATTAAATTTTTAATCTAGTTTTTAAAATATTGGTTTTAGAAGATATTATGATGAGTCATGTGATTAAGATCGACGGCTCAGAAATTGGTCAAAAGTCAAAGTAATCAACGAGGATCCACGTCACTTAGCATATACATGTTGGTGGTAATTAGTGTTTTTTTTTAATTTTCTTATTTTATAGTGGTCGTAAGCGTGTTTATGTGTAATTATATTTCATTTCAAAGAGTTAATAATTATGGAGGTTAGTTAATAAGATCACCCAACTAGCACCTAATCTAAAGATAAGGTGAGTAGTTGAGAGACGGTAGCAATTGTCAAATAAGGCATACTAATCATAACAACAACTAATTTATAGACATAGTTATTAAATTTTAACAAATAAATTTAAAATAACTATATAAATAATTTATTATTTAACAAATTTTAATTAACTCGAAGTATTTAATATCCTTTTAAAAAAGATATTAAAAAGAAAAACTAAAGACGACAATGATGAGTGAACCAACAATTGAAACTCCTTGCAACACCGTCGTTGTCAATACCAGTCCAAAACTTATCAAGTACTAGCAAATCTGGACACCATCAGGTATATTTTTTGTTTATTTTTTTGTATTTATTTATGTATTCATTATAATTTTATTTACATAATTATTTAATGTGTTAGTTTTATTTATTTACTATTTAACCTGCGCCACTTTTTATTATCATATTTACATGTGGGTCTATCGAAAATAACATTTCTGTTATGTAGGGGTAAGGTTGCGTACTATCAAACCTCCCAAAATTCCGCTTTATTGCAGATTTTCAGACTGAATGTGATGATGATGACGACATAAGGCATTTAACTGTACGTAGACTCATTTAATTTAATTTAGTTTTTTCCTAAATTGCCTCAAACCCTTTTCATAATAAATATTGTTTTACATTAAAATTTTAAAATATTTTAAATAAAAAATCTGTACTTGTTATTTTTAAACATGCGTAAAATAAGGCATTATAAATACATGAATCAAATATAATTTTGACTAGAATAATTATTGAAATCTCATTTCTTTATTTTAGTGCCTCTAACGAATATTTGAAAGTATTTTGTTTTTTTATCACCAGTAAAATTGCTTTTTTGTGACCACAGATTAAAGTCACGAAATTAATTTTTTTGTAAAAATATAAAGAGAAAATTGCATATATTATGATCCTCGTCGGTTTTCGCAAAATAGATTTTTAGATTGAAATTTTAAAAAGATAAAATAGGTTTTTAGTTAAAAAAAATAAAAATAAAAAAGAAGGTTGAGGAGGAATCAAAAAAGCAAGTTCGGAGCTATCGAAAAAATTGAGTGGAAATTGACTCTGGAGTCCCTGTCACTTTGCATGAATTGTATCTGTCTCTTAATTCAATAAAAGCTTTGAGTCCTTGCTAAGGCACACTTTCCTTTTTCTTCTATGAAACGCCTACATGTGGAGGTAACTTTCAGAAAAATCAACCAACACACGGCACACGAATCATTTGTTTCTTTCCAATTCATATTCAGTCGTCAAGTGTCAGCACGCGATTCTTTTCACGTTATTGGTGATGCTCTCCGGCGAAAACTTACATAAATGCTTGGACGAAATGGTATTAATTGGTGGAGCATGCAATGGAAGCTTATCTCTATTAATGAGTAAATTACGTTTTAATCAAGATTTAAGCTTATCTCTACTTATACATATATATACGTATAACTCGGGCTAATGAAATCACCTATGTCGGTTTTACTGTTCCAACCCTGTTTCAATTAATCTCATCCACAGTCATGTATAACTTACATAAATATACAAAATTACGTCGTTCAAACTAAGCTGAGTTTAGTATAATTTGAGCCCAACCCAACTCGTTGCTATCCTTAATTATAAGATAGCAAAGGTGATTGTAATTAAGACTTTGGATATATAAGTTTTTAATTGAGGTAGAATTTTGACCTTATATAATTCACAAAACAATATTATTTTGCTTTCGTTTTATTGAATAAAATAAACAAAATAAGAGGTTGGAAAATAATAAAAATGATATAATTTTGTTAAATATATAACATAAAATGAATTGTTTTAATTGAGAATTGAATTATCTGTAAAATAAAATTAAAAATTTGACTTTAATTTTGAAGAAATTTAGACCTATTTGATAAATTTAGACCAAATTAAAAGATATAAATTACAATTGTAGTAAAAAAAAATATAATTCACTTTAAATATTAAAAAGAAATAGATCCAATTTGACTTAAACTTGTTAAATTATTAAGTAATTTATATGATAGTTTATTCAATAATCATTTTAATAATATTTACTCTTCTTTTTTGAAATAATATTTAAAATACTAATATAAAGCAACAGCTTTTCTATTAATAATGATAAACAAATAAATTCAAGTTTTCATCTAAGAGAAATTTTAAATGCCTTAAGGTGGAGGAATATATCTGAGCTTTTGTCTGAATAAGATCAAAATAAGAAGAACATATTTGTTATTCTTGAATTACTGTATCTGCTGTATCTAAATAAATTTCAGCTATTCATTACAATAAGTTAAATAATTAAGATTTTAAAGACATATCAATTCAGGAGCAGCAGATCTGCTCGCAAAAGAAAAGATCTAGTCCGTTGTTAATATGTTTATATTTTATTTCATAATTTACAGTTTTTTAATACAACCTTTAGTATAATAATTTACATTATTTTGGTAAAATATAAAAAAATAGGGAGTTATTGCAGACATCATGCATGTGACTTCGACTCCATTTGTAGTATAGAAAATATATCATGTTGTTGATCCTGTCAAGTGGTCCAAATGATGGAATTTATTTTATTTTTATAAACACCGTTACTTAGAACATTTTAAATTTGAATAAGGTTGATAATAGTTTCGAGATGTGCCAAGTTGTTTTTAATCCGACTTGGTCCGAATTTCTTTCTGTATCAATTATTTAAAAAATTAATCAGTTTGATTGATTTAATCGTAAAAATTTTAAAATATCAAAATTTACAGTTTGATTTATTTTAATAATTTTTATTGTTAAAAATGAAACAATTTATTAATTAAACGAATATTTCTATAATTAATAAGTTCGTGATGGTCCAAACTTTTATTTACTAAATAATATTATCTTAATTAAAAATTTTTAAAAAATATTCACATTTATGCGGAATATCGGGTCGGGTCAGAATTTAAGTTGCCGCTTAAAGTTGGGTTCATTGCCAAGCCTAGATATGGAAGTATAACAACTGTTGGGCCAGAGCCCACTCATGAGTTTTTTTTTTTGTTTTTTAACTAATAAACGATACAAAGTCAAAGAGGCGTATCTATTTGCGGGAAGCAGGACAACAAACTACGAATCGTGTGTCCTTTTAGGTACGGACACATCTTCTTCAAGAAGCGCCGATGATGTTTGTATATGATGCGTTTGGAAGCTTACGGTTCTGAACGAGGACAAGGGTTGAACAAACACTGTCCTTTTCTCTCAAACGGTGGCTCTATTGCATAGAATCGATCAGATACTATAGCTGTGAAACACACTAAAGGGAAAGCTAGAATTAAGGTGGTTGTTAACGTTAAACTGTTTGGTTTAGGGTCATTTGATCAGATTAACCCAAACCAACACGAGGGAAGGGAGGTAGTTGATGATACGAGGAGGGTAGTAGAAGATAGTCACGGATATGCTGTTCTAGTTCTAGGCACTCAAACATGAACGGTCCACTTAAACTCAATACTTCAAGCTCTGAGCTCGATCTGGATCGACCCAACATCGAAGACTACCTTCCCTCTGGTTCCACCATTCACGAGCCTCATGGCAAGCTTCGCCTGTATGTATATTACACATTTTTCTGATTCTGTTGCAGTTCCACGTATCTTGGATCTTCTTGTCTGGAAATCTTCTACTTCTTTGCTCACTCTCAAATGGGTTTTTGTTGCCTTTTGGATTCAGTCGTGATTTGCTTGACATTTCACCTACCTTAACGGAGGCTGCTGGTGCCATTGTTGATGTTCGTTTCCTTCAACTTTGATTGATAAACTTTGTGTCTTTTTTATATAAATTGTTTTCTTATGTAAATTTCACTTGTTTAACCAACAGGATTCTTTTACTCGGTGCTTTAAGTCCAATCCTCCGGAACCCTGGAACTGGAATATATACTTGTTCCCGCTATGGTGTTTCGGTGTGGTCATTAGATATGGGATTCTATTCCCTCTCAGGTTTGTAATCCAATTCACGGCTTTTTTTTAATGAAACTGTCCTCACTGCCAATTCTACACTCGTTACCAGGGTATGGTTTCATGAAGTACTTAGAAAATCTGAACTTTGTCTTAATTTGATGTCTGATGTATTTGATTTTAATCTGCAGGGTTATAGTATTGACCATAGGATGGATTATCTTCCTGTCATCTTACATTCCAGTACATGTTCTGTTGAAGGGCAAGTTGAGAAATAAGTTAGAGGTGCCCATTTTTGCTTTGTTTTAAGTTTCTGTTGATTTCGCCAACTTCTTTTTCTATATGCCATAGTTGGTGTTTCTTCTTTTGTTTTTTATCAACTATGAATATGAATACTTGTTGTATTGGTCTTATTACTGATTGTAGCTTTTCTTTCTAGAGGTGCTTAGTGGAGCTTATATGCAGCTTCTTTGTGGCTTCTTGGACTGGCGTTGTTAAGTACCATGGACCACGGCCTAGCATGCGACCTAAACAGGTTTCCATTGGTGTCCCGTTTCTTTTTTGATTTGTTAGCAATATCACATTCATTTCACATTTAAATGGTGTGTAATTCTTGTTGTATGTAGTAAGTTGACCAAGTGGTGTGATTCAAGTTATATCTGTATATAACTTATCGTTATTGAACAGGTTTTTGTGGCTAATCACACTTCCATGATTGATTTCATCATCTTAGAACAGATGACTGCATTTGCTGTTATTATGCAGAAGCATCCTGGTTGGGTTGGTAAGTGGCTAGTGGTCTCACATTTGGTAATTGTGCTTTGCTTTTCAGTCCCTAAAGTTGAAAATGCAGAAGTTACTTTACTATTGTTTTCAGAAGTTGCTTTACTTTTCAGAAGTTGCTTTTGGTTCTCTTAAATGAACTGTGGTCATATGTTATGACCAATAAGATTGTCTGTTTGTGTGCTTTACCACTGTATTTGGTTTGATAAAAGATCATTCATATCAAGTGGATTTGGTTTTGGTCACTGGAGATGAAGGATAGCATGGATCTGACTATTGACTGCAAGTTAGCTTTTCAGAGATGTCAAGGAAATAGAGCGGAGAGATTACTTAATCATTGCCTTTTCATCTAGGTTTATTACAGAGCACCATATTGGAGAGTGTGGGGTGCATTTGGTTCAATCGGTCAGAGGCAAAGGATCGTGAAATTGTTACAAAGAAGTATGTTCCTATCCCTTTGAAAAGCTATTTTTGTTTTGATGCTGTCTAAATCATATTTATATTTGCAAATTTCAGATTAAGGGATCATGTTCAGGGGGCTGATAATAACCCTCTTCTCATATTTCCTGAAGGTACCTGTGTGAATAACCATTACACTGTAATGTTCAAGAAGGTATGGATTTTGACAAGAATCAATTATTCCCTATAACTTCAATGCTTGTTTCTTTAAGAATTTATGTATTCTTGGTGATCAAATAGGGTGCATTTGAACTTGGCTGTACCGTTTGCCCGATAGCCATCAGCTACAATAAAATCTTTGTTGATGCCTTTTGGAACAGCCGCAAGTAAGGAACATCTTTTTTTGTATCATTGATATGTTTGTTTGTCCATATTCAATAGTCTGCAGTAGGGATGAATTTCTCAAAATCAGTGGAGAATGGTTGATATAAGCAGCTTGTTTAACTCATCTTGGTTCAATTACTGATCGTCGTGTTGACAAGTTGAACTCACATTCATGTGTAGCTCCCATTCGCCTAACCACCAAAATGTCATCATTTGAGGAAGTAGAGAACCCTTATGGGGTGACTAAACCATGATATGTTGCATGAAAATTAGTTTCTTACTCTATATGACTACCCTTTCTGGCCCTTTGGTTAACCTGCTGGGAGCAAAATATAGTCTCAATTATATTGTGGGAAGAAGATCAAAGTTAAGCTTCTGAAATTACTTTTTAGAATATTTGGATTAACCTTAAAATATAGTTCTCAATGCTTTTATTTGAATGGAGCTATATCGTGCCCTTAAGGATGTCATAGCATGAACTTGGTTATTATCAATTGGAAAGATTGATATGTTCATTTACAGGCAGTCTTTCACCACGCACCTGCTGCAGCTTATGACATCATGGGCTGTGGTTTGTGATGTTTGGTACTTGGAGCCCCAAAATCTGAGACCTGGAGAGACACCAATCGAGTTTGCAGAGAGGTAAATACTTTCTCATTATATGCAAAAACTTTTCTTTTCGACTGTTAGCTTTCAGGTTTCAGTCAAGGAAAATACAAGTTGAAATGAACCTATACAGGGTCAGGGACATAATCTCAGTTCGAGCAGGCCTTAAAAAGGTTCCTTGGGATGGATATCTAAAGTATTCTCGCCCTAGCCCGAAGCATAGAGAGAGGAAGTAAGTCAAAACATTTCTCATCCAGAATTGTTAACTTCATCTTATACTCACCTTTCTTCTGCGCTTTTTGGTTTTGCTTTGTGTATGCATTAGCAAATGTTTATACTAACATGGTTCTCACTTTTTAAGACTTGGTCTTATGTGCATCATTTCTTCCTGAATTTCAGGCAGCAAAGCTTTGCTGAGACAGTACTGCGGCGCCTTGAGGAGGAGAAATGATGTATTCTAAAAGTTAGTGATTATTCTTTCTTAGTTGTATTAACTCAGGTAGATTCTTGGTCGTGCACCTTGAGTTTTACTGTTGATCCAATGTAGAATCTTTGACATCAGAATGAAGCAAGTTTTCAGAAAATTATATTATAGTTGCTTCTCGCCTGCTTGGTCTCAATGTTGAAAAGTTTTTGTTGAATAAAGCCACAGTTGTTGAACAGGAAAAATATGTCTTTTGAATTAGCAATAGTCAAAAGTTGTATAAACTCCTATTCTACTGTCCAGGGCTTTGTACGCGTACCTCTTGATTGACTATGACTTAGTTAGGCTCACCCCATTTTCTCTGCAGACGAAACAAACTTCTGCAGAGATGTTCACATGGTTTCTCCACCAGCATTATTAAATAGGGAAGATGCCAGTTAAATTTCTCTCGTTTTTCTCCTCAGTGGGCTAATTGATGCTCTGTTGACTTCTGGAGTCAACCCCACCGTTTTAGTGCGATCTCCTAATTTCTTCCTGGTGGAGCCATGGAGTATGTAATGGGCATGTTTATATTTTCAATTTTCTTTTCTTCTGATAACCCTTCTCGATTGATGATGATCGATTTCAACATAGAAACAGGGTGCTCTGATGGGGAAGACTTAATAAGTCAAGTCTTAAAAGTCTCCATAGTCGAAAAGTTTCTAAGTTTATACTGTGACAGGCCTAGCTTGGATCATTCTCATGCTTCGACATCTTCAATTCCCTTCTGCTCTTTCCTACTCTGCTCTGATCTTATAACACAACTCCACCGAGAATTACATTCAAAGCTACAAACTTTAAGGAAAGAAAAGCAAGTAAACAGAGAATGATTTCTTCATCTTCTTCTTCTGCTAACTTGTGTCTCTGCCTACTATGTCTCTGTTACCTTGCCATCGTATCAACTGCACAGCAGAAGTTCAAGTGCAGGGAAGGAACCACATGCCGTTCTTTGGTCGGATACAGACCCTACAACGGTACCACCA
Organism: Erythroxylum carthagenense; assembly: GCA_026413575.1. Lineage (NCBI taxonomy): Eukaryota > Viridiplantae > Streptophyta > Magnoliopsida > Malpighiales > Erythroxylaceae > Erythroxylum > Erythroxylum carthagenense. The sequence goes on from JANZLD010000236.1 coordinate 81,980,366, forward strand.
TATCCGATATCCAAAAGTACTTCGGTGTCAGAAACCTGCGAACTCTCCTAGGAGCAAACAACCTCCCTATTTCCACCCCGCGAACCTACCGTATACAACCTAAGCAGTTGGTATCAGTACCAATCCCCTGCATATGCTTCAATGGCACAGGAGTCTCAAACAGAGTCCCCATATACACTGTCCAACCTGATGATGGTCTGTACTACATTGCCACAACCATGTTCAGTGGTTTGGTCGAGTACCCAAAAATCCAGGAGGTTAATAAGATCCCAGATGCTGATCTGATTGATGTGGGGCAGAAGCTTTGGATCCCATTGCCATGCAGCTGTGAGGAGGTGGATGGTGAGGAGGTGGTTCATTATGCTCATGTAGTACAAGGTGGGAGCACGGTCGAAGAGATTGCAGATGAGTTCGGGACCACGAACACCAACATCTATAAACTTAATGGGATTGCCAGTAATGCACAGCTTATTGAAGGGAAAACCATTGATATTCCTCTTAGAGGTTTGTTACCTTTTCCTAAACATGGGATGTCCTTACACTTCTTGTCTCGTCTCGTCTCTGGTCTTTTTTTTTCAGGCTAATTATTATATTACGTCGTGAGAAGTCGTAGGCTTTACTTAGCTGTGTTTTTGTCACTTTCTGCGGTGTTTATTTGACCAAGGCAATAGTACAACAGCTTCACAAAAACCTTAAAAGTCTTTCACTTCTGTCCACTTTCTTGTCCAAGAAACTCATAATTATCCTTATCAATTCCTCTGGACTCTGCCAAAACAGAGTAAAAAAGAAAAATGGGTGTCCATTTCATTCCTCTGTTTCTAAGCATACTCTTACTCTCTACTTTCGCGGTCAAGTCATCGTCTCAGAGCTTCAAATGCCGCTCACCGGCCACATGTCAGGCACTCGTCGACTACGTCTCACCGAACACCACCACTCTCTCGCACATCAAAACCCTATTCTCCATCAAAAACCTGCGAAGCATTCTCGGGGCCAACAACCTCCCTCTCTCCACCTCACCGAACCGCACAGTCAATGCCAAGCAGACACTCAAAATACCCTTCCCCTGTCTCTGCCGTAACGCCACCGGAGTTTCCAACCGGAAGCCCGTCTACACCGTCCAGCCCGGGGATGGCCTCTACCACATCGCCGCCGAGGTGTTCTCGGGGCTCTTGACGTACCCGGAGATAGCGGCGGTCAATAACATCACCGACGTGAACAAGATAAACGTGGGACAAAAGCTGTGGATTCCTCTGCCCTGTAGCTGCGATGAGGTTGGTGGTATGAAAGTAGTTCATTACGGGCATGTGGTAGAAGCTGGTAGCTCGTTGGATGTGATTGCCAGAGAGTATGGGACTAGCGAAGCTACGCTTATGACTCTTAACAACATTGCTAATGCTTCTTCTCTAAAGGCTGGCCAGGTTCTTGATGTCCCTCTTCAAGGTGCTTTTAGCTTCTTGCTCTGTTACTCTGTACTTGCCTTACTAGTCCAAAGTTCACACCTTCACTTCTACATCCTTAGAATTTGTGAAAAAAACAGTTGATTAGATGCTCAAACCTCTGAAATGCAAATCCAAGATGGGGCTTCTTCTGATCAAAGTTTTCAATGTTAAAGATTGCAACTTTTTGTTCTTATGGACGCCCGGCTAAGTTCTAAACACAAAGAGCCACTTGCCCTTTTGAAGAGGGATCCTTGTGACTCCCTTGGTCCCCACCTAAGTGAATACAGCTAGTCTTGTCTATTCGCCAACCATTTTGTGAGCACCCACATTCACATGTTCTCTGTCAGCTTTGCCTGTTTCATTAAACTTGTTTTAAATTTAGGGCTGGCAATATGTCGGTTATATCTTGGATCGGTTTGACATCTCAGACCGGTCCCCAGGCTCAAATTCGGCCTGAAATCTAGGTCAACGGGTCCAAACTACCACCCCTAGTTTTAGTTTCCTCCATTTCACGATCTGAGTACTCTTTGGTTCCTATGTTTCATGTGACATGTTGGTCGAGATAATACACAGAAGAGAAGATAATGCATTTTGAAGATCGTATCTTTAGTAGTTGCACCCATGTGGGGATGTTCAGAAAGTATTATTATCTTTGGTCTTATGTTGACTAATTGCCATGGTTGGTCGTCCATTTTCTGTTATCCCAGAACTTTTACTTATTCTTATGCTGTGTAGTTCAGTACCTGATGTTTAAATGTTTATTGGCAGCTTGTAATTCATCTGTAAAGGCTGCCGATTCCCTGGATTATCCATTACTTGTGTCCAATGGAACTTACATCTTTACTGCTAATAATTGTGTAAAATGCAGTTGTGATGCTGCAAACAACTGGACGTAAGTTCTTCTTTCCTGAACAGTGACGAAATGAATTTCCAGATTTAGAACTTCTGATATGCTAATAATCAGTCTACTTTCTTTTTCATTATCATTCAGACTACAGTGTGAGCCATCTGGTCTTCAACCATCATCAAATTCAAACTGGTCCACTTGCCCTTCAATGCAATGCCAAGGTGACAATAACCTATACATGGGCAACACCACCACAACTAACTGCGACTCAACTACCTGTGCCTATGCTGGTTTTTCCAGAAACCAAACTATTTTCACAACACTTGCCACACAATCCACCTGTCCATCCAGCAATACTGGTAAGTTTACCTCTTCTGCCTAGTAGTTTAGTCAGCAATCTCCAAAACTTATTGGTTTTGTCATGTCGAAACAGGTCCTGGCAGTTCTGCTTCGAAGATTGAACTGGGTTGGAACCTACTCTTCTGCTTCATTCATATAATTCTGCTTTGTGTATTTGTAATCTAGTGACAGTATGAGGTGCCTTTTGTGAGTAATCGAGGGATTGCAGTACACAAAAGCACAAAATACCATGCTTTGTGTCATCTGTTCCTAACGTTAGCTTCAAATTATACACTTTCAATATAATTACTTAATTTCAAAAAATAAAATAAAATTTAAGGTTCCTTTTTGACATTATGATGCTTGATGGGCAGTAAAATGTTGATCTTTAAAGTCTTTCAGTTATCGAAGAAATGTCCCCATTCTCTATCATATCAAGTCTGCATTCTGTTTTCCATCAGTAGAAGTATGCAAATGCATGACTGACGCTTACAAGAAAGCGGACAGTTTGAAACAATATGCAGTGATACCTGACTTGAAACCTTCGTCGAAGGAAAGATTTTATTCATTCCGAGTTTGGATCCGCTAATTTGTGGAACCCAACTTGATTGAGGTTAAGAAGAGAACATAAGGATATGAACATGTTACAGATACATTTCCTATCAACAGTGATGAACTCCATAGTTGAGAGGCCAAATAAATCCTGCAATGAGACAACAATGTAGAAAATACAAACACACCTTGCATTTCAAAATATGCAGCTGGAAGTTTAATCCAGGTTAGCAATAACAGCATTGACAACCTCTTGCGTTGTGCTGTCTCCGCCAAGGTCCTTGGTGCGGCACTTCCCCTCTGAAATTACTCGCTTCACGGCAGTCTCGAGTCTATCAGCAAATGAGGGAAACTGAAGGTGTCTCAGCATCATAGCTGATGACAGGAGCAAAGCTACTGGATTTGCCTTCTTTTGTTCTACTATTTTCTCATTACCCACATTTCCGGCAGAAGCACCTTGCTCAAAAACTGCAGTGTCAGCTCCTACGTTGCCTGCATTTATAAATGATCCACTTGGTATGTTTTTCACTTGAAAGTTTGAAACCTAATAACAAATCTTCAGAGATTTATGTTAATCTAGGTCTAAAAGGCTACCTCCTGGCATGAAACCAGTACCTCCAGCAATACCAGCTGCTGTATTTGCCACAAGATTGCCATATAGATTAGGAGTAACCTGTGGACATCCAAAAAAATAACTAGGTTCAGGTTTAGCACCATTAAAGGGAGGGCAAATTGCAAGTACATTGATGAGAGGCAAAAAGACAATACTTCCGATATTGCCAGCTGATTTCTGCATCACATCATATTGCTTATTCCTCATTTCTTTCTCAAGGCATGTACCACTTATCACCATCATAAAGAACAACATAAACTCATCAATAACAAAAAAGGAGTGCTATATTTAGTTCGAAATGGATCTTCCCTACTAGTTCACTAAACATGTTGACGATTAAAGTAATTATATCTGAAGGGTGAAATGACTATAACTAGGTCACTCTTCGGAGTACCTAATGAAACTAAAGAAGCAAATGATGATAAGGGGCCAATTAACGACGAAGATTTCAACCCTATTTTGATTTCACTAAATTTATAAGGATGATGAATCGTATAAATTAAATGACTTCAAGTGTGGCTATATACATAACATGAAGACAAGCTCATAAACTGATAGTATATAACCACAGACATAGAGGAGATATCAACTTCTGAATATCACATACCATTACATCAAATTGTTCAGGCTTTGAAACAAGTTGCATGCAGCAGTTGTCAACAATAATTTCATTGTACTTGATACCAGGATATTTTGTTGCAACTTCTCGGCAAGATTCCAAAAACAAACCATCTGCAAGTTTCATAATGTTGGCTTTGTGCACAGCTGTAACTTTTTTCCTGTTGTTCAGATATGCATACTCAAAGGCATATTTTGCAATTCGTTCTGAGCAAAATTTGGTTATCACCTAGCAAAAACAGTCGATGAGAGCCAAATACTAAACTAGAGTGTGATAATCCATTGAAATAGCCTCAAAGAATTACTGTGCTTTACACATTATCATCTTCCGACAGAAAGAGGCAGATAAGCTGTCAGATTATGATATACATAATAGTCTGAACAAACATAATAGAAATTGAAATTCTCCTCCCGATTCAGAAAGAAATAGACAAAAAAGAACATATATTCTCAAAGAGTTATATACTGATGCAGAAAATTTCCACTCACAAGGGTATGCCATCAAAACTTGAGCATTGGACAACAAAAAAGATGAGGTACAACAATCCTATATCAGAACAAAGAGTAACTTGTGCATGGGAAACCAATAACAACGTTCATTCAAATGATCCTTCAATCCTGGCGCAACGCAAGTAACAAAAGAGAAACCTGCGCATGAAAATTCTTATAATAAACAGAGCAAGTGAAACAAACTAGACAAATTCAAGCAGACAGCCGAGTTAAACATAGATCAGTAATGGAGGAGTCAAGAACAAAGGAAGTGGTATAAAAATCACACCTTGAGGCTCTCAACGACGCCAGGAACGACCTCATGTTCGAGGCCCGAGTACTCCCCTTCCGTGTTCTCTCTAATCACCACAATGTCCACATTGTCATGGCGGGTGGGCAATCCTGGTAAATTAAAGCAATTGACCAGAGAAGCGTACAAATCAAGCTCTTTCCTCAGCTGCACATTGAGGGAGCTCACACCGCCACCCACCGGAGTCCTCAATCCTCCCTTTATGCAAACCTTGTTCTTCCTTATTGAGTCTATCACTTCTTCAGGCACCCGCTTCATTTCTCCATGTACCTCGTACCGCTCGAAGTAGACCGGAGCGTGCATGGCGTCCATAACTTGCTCCACCGCGTCGGTCACTAGCGGCCCGATCCCGTCCCCGGGGATGAGCGTAACGAGGCGTGGAGCCCCGTCTCCCGGCCGCGGCATGTACGTTACGAAGCGGGAAGCAACAGAGACGGCAGCGGGGTTGAGAGGCTTGGTTAGGTGTTTAAACAGACGGAGAGGAAGTGCCCGGCGAGCCATTGGCATTGAGATTGGGATTGGAATGCGTAAAAGTAAGGATTTTGATTGAAGAATTACAAAGAGATTATGAAAAGAAACTAACCCTTCAAGTCCAAATGCAAATCCATGCACTGTAGACTAGACTAGACTAGAAATTAGAAGAAGATGACGACAGCCGGCGCTGGGTCGGGTCACATATCGCGTCGGGTCTATCGGGTTGGAGCGGGTCAAGTAGGGCACAGTGGATGGGATAGGGTTATATGGGCTTGTGCGGCCCAATTGGTTGGAGAGGTCCACGGGAAGTTGGTAATGAGTTGCACTGTTTGTGGTAGTGAATAGAAAAGATCGGGTCACGCGTCGGGTGCAAATCGGGGCGAGTCGGGCGAAGTCGGTTCAAATCGGGTTAAGTCGAGTATTCGGGTCTTAATTCGAGTTGTGCCCATGTCCGACGCCGGCAACTGGAAGATGGCGAAATTTGCCTGCTGGTTTAGATTTTGGCGAGAGGAAAGGAATGGAATGAAAGGAGAGTTTGAGTGAGTGATCGAAACCCCTACCTGTGTTTTCCAAACTTGCTTCCCTTGAAATTCTTTCTTCTTCTGCGATTACTTGTTTTTTTGTTCTCAGTTTCAAACTCAACTTGTCTTTCAGGGTTTCTCAATTCAACGACGATCAGTGAAGATGAGCTATGGCAGAAGAGAATGAGACAGACAGTACTTGATTCTCATTTTCCGGAGACCTTTCAGGAATGATTGATTCACTTAAACATTGAAACATATTGATGTTATAAGAGGAGGAGATTGTGCATTGGCCTGTGCGGTGGGTGCTGTTCTGAAGCAGATGATTTTGTGGGTGGAAATACAACCCCAAGAGCATAAGCAGGGGAGTGGAATAAGAAGCGAATAGAGCCGGTGGTGATGGTGAGACATTGCATACAATCGAAAGCAACCCGAGAAAAACTCCTCCTGGTTCCTTGTGAGTGAGACTTAACAGTTCAGCTACTGAACTGATTAGTATGCAATCGATATATGTTTTGTACTGAGAAATTATAAGCAGCTAGCAAAGGAGTAATCTTTATCCTCTTGTTAGTGATTTGAGAGAGACCTCCATTAATAACCCTAGGAAGCTCAACAATTTTCTGTTACCACTCAAAGTGGACAGAAACTATTGGTGACAGTTCCATTCTTTTCTTCCCATGTTGGGTTCGATTTGCTAATTTTAAGTTTATGTATGATGGTTTCCATATTTTGATTGATTCATTCTCAAGTAACTGGTTCAGTTTTATTGATCTGGGAGTGTTTGTCCTACTTGCTCTGGCCTGACATTCCTGTGAGACAACGCTGGTTTTAGGTCTCTTAAGGACCATTTCTTTACTTTTAAGTATGCATTTGTGTTGCTAATGGGTGATGATGGTGGAGATGGTAATGGCCTTGGAATGGAACCTGTTAAAAGATGAATACGCAATTAACTTCTCCTTACAAGTGGTCCTTTTGCTTTTTGTACTCAAATATTATGCAGACATGCTAAACTTGACCTCCTTCAAAGGAACGATGGGCCGAGTCGGGCTGGAACAATATTGCCAACTCTATTGCTTTGGGATGATGGAAATGCTGAACCATGAGGACAATGCCTTTTAGGAGGCAAGATTAGATCAAGGGCCAAAAGGGCTGATTGAAAACCACATAACTACCCAATATTTGCTACTCTTGGCATACTATTTGGTGGCTGTATGATTATTGGAGATGGGAGTCCTTACAGCTTACGCCGTCGATTTCTGGTTTGTTTTTTATTTGGTGGCTGTATGATTATTGGAGATGGGAGTCCTTACAGCTTACACCATCGACTTCTGGTTTGTATTCCTCCCGATATTCAATACTTGATATACTTTCACCTACTTCCTGGGTTTGCTTAGTTTCTAACACCTTTACTATACCAGGTCTTCACGCAGAAATGAAATGTAAGAAGTAGGTTTAAGACTGAACAACGATTACCAAAACTTAGATGATCTCTATATAATTATAGCATTATTAGTTTTATATCAACGTCAGTTGATGAACTTTTATGCAGAAACAAGTTTTTAAGAGAGTTCTTCGAAGGAGAGCCTCATCAGAACTTCTAATCTAACTATATACAAAGGCTTCTTCTAAACTTGTAGAAGGTTTGCAACTTACAACCGATAGTTTGTCAGTCAACCGGATGTCCTGCTTCAGCCTAACATCCGATGTTCCTGGACAATAAGTTCCAAGCTCGGGCAAAGTATCTGGCCTCAAAAAATTGGTGCTGCAGACCTCATTTCATAGCAATGGCATTGGTTTTCCTAAAGCTACTACTTGTGCTGACATCTAAATAACAGTTTTAACCCGCAAAAATTCAACTCTGAACAAGCTTGATACCTCACCCAAACACAGAATATGCATAGCCATCACTTCGATCAGATAGAACTGATTTACTGGAAAATTCTCTGAGACTGGACTATGGGAATTAACCGAGCAAATAGCATATATATATTCTAAAACAGATCGACAAAGTTTAATGAAGACTATTGAACATGCTCTACTCAACATAGTTGTTTAACTATGTAAGGCCATATAGGCTGTCAAAACAAGTATCAAATCTCGCCATTATAAAACCTCCAGACAGGTACCACAAAAGAACATGTACAAAAAATGTATATCCGCTACTGGGTGGAAGCAGAAGGAGCACCAGTAATGCCCAATCCCATCTTCTGCCCCAACAAGGTAAGCTGATCAACAAACTCCGCTCCTGTTAGAATTTCAGTTGTTCCATATATTATGTGCTTCACAGGCTGCTGACGCTGTGCAAGTTCTTGCAAGCTGCCGTACTCTACATAATTACCACCACCTACCATGAAAACCAAAGCTTCTTTAAATGGTCCTTTCATATGACTTCCACCCGAACTTGACTTAGGAGCACGAGGATCAAACAGAAGGTACGAATCAATTTCGGGATTTGGTTTCCCCTCCATCAATGCTTCCACAGTCCTTGACAAAGCCAGCTGCCTATCATTGGATAGTAAGTTCTTCACACCAGCAGTTACAGCACTGATCGACTGCCCATATAATTTTTCAGCCCAATCAACGATGTTATTTCTACTGGCTGAATTTGCTGATGCCAGTGAAACATTCAAAGCTTTGATCTTCTTCACATACTGGAATGCACAAGTATCAACCTCAGACTCCTTGAGAGCTGCTTCCACGGATTCAACTTCTGACTGATTTATGGTTTCAGAAGATATAAGATAAATGATTGCAAATCTTAGCTTATCCATCTTCGTCCCTTTGCCTTTAAGAACAGCCAAGAGTTCATTTCGATCAATTCCTCCTCTGACCATCATGTCATTCTCTTTCTTTGCATAGGAATCAAGAGACCTCTCCTTGATCTCACCTAACAACACAGTTGCAATGTTAGTGTGCTTGTCAATGACCTGCTTGCGCTCTGTCAACTCTGGCAGCGAGTTCACTGCATTCATCAAATGCTTTGTGTTCCCAATCAAGTCTGTCCCATCAAACTGAGCCCCATCAGTTCCTCCAGTCCTCCTATTCACCTCATCCACATCCTTCTTATACTTACTCAACTGGTTCTCAATTTCCACAGCAACTTCAGGAAACTCCAAAGACCCATTTGCAGCCCAGAAGGGATCAGAAGTATCCAATTCATAAGACCGAATTCCACCCTTTTCCCCTTGGACGCTTAACCTATTAAGCTTTAAGCCAAGCACATCATGAACGAGAGGATGATACCTAAAATCATGTTGAATACCAACAGCCAGTTCAAAATTGCGATCAAATAGACACAAAACTGGCCTCTGAAATGAGCTCACAAAGCTCCCACCTTCAGAAAACAAGTTGTTCTTGGACAGTAAATGATCCCTCAACCTCTGATCCAATGCCGATGCCACCATCTCTGCTGGTCCCCCGCGAGGGCACCTAATAACCGGCACTACTGCTAACGTTGCCAAAACACAGAACAATCCACTAACAATCCCATCAATAATTTCTTCAATCTCTCTATCACCCGCAGATGGGTCATTCAACTGAACGTAAGTAGATTTCTGGGCCAGTGAAAACAAGTTATCTTCCAAAGTGACAAATTCCAAGTACTGATCATGCACCTTGGAGATCTTGCTTATGGAGTCAGAATTCAGGGTCCCAGAAGCAAGATCCTCGAGAAGTGGACGCGGGATGGAGGATGAGAAATTCAGATGAAAGCTATCGTAGAGAGAGCGAGAAGCATCAGCAATGATCCTCTGGATGTTGGATTGACTAGGTTGAACAAAATAGACAGCTGGAACATCATGAACAGGCTTTCGATCCTTATCAATCAAGAAATAAAGGGTGACCCCATGCTTGCGTAGATCCTTGACATGGATCAAAGGGGATAACATATTTTGACAAAATCTGTCATAGATCAAGATCTTGTACACCTCTTCATTGGCAGTTCCAGAAGCATTAACTGGTTGGTTCAGATTCAGCATCCGAATGATACATTCTGTGCCTCGCAATCATATATCAAACACAATAAGACACAAACTCCACTTCAAACAAGATTTAGCAGAAACAAATAAGAAAGTTAAGAGACACCAAATCAAGCTTTCCCTTCATTAAGTAACCGTACAAGTTAAGCGTCGAGTAAGAGATCTAAAAGAAGGAATCTTTACCTGTTTGTTTCTGTCGGAGATTGAGAGCCATGAAAGACATAATAGAGATTCGATCTTGCAAAAAAGAGGGTAACAAACGGACGAATTTCGGTTCTCCCTATCTGGGCAAGTCCTATTCTTTTCTTCTCCAATGGAAGTCCTCCCCTTTTGCCTCTTCCGGTACACTGGGGCGAGAAATGTACAGATCGTGTGCGGCGAGTTTTATACTGTCTTTAGGCCTCACCCTACACTGGCCACTAGGATTCCTCCACGTCACTGTGTTAAGCCCACTTTTATTGACGAACAAATGTATAAATAATTACGGGACACAAAGAAAGTCCCAAGCTTTATTGTGGAAGAAGGGAAGGAAGAAGAAACCCAAATGGAGAACAGAACGTCCTTGCTCAAGAACAGATATTGGGTACTTAGGCACGGGAAAAGCATCCCAAATGAGATTGGTCTTATCGTTTCCTCTATGGTTTGTTCACTTTTGTATAATTCTTTTTTTTCTCTTTAATTTAGCGATTCATATGTAATTTTGATGATAAAGATTCTAACTTTTGTGTAAATTTGATCATTTTAATGTGAACCTGTTCTCTGTTTGTTGGATCGTTGATGGATAATGCAAATATCTAGCAGTGTTCATTTCATTGGATATGTTTAGAGAGCATTACGGAGAATGGAACCGGAACTTGGCATTTAATTAAACTCTTTTTTCTGTTGTTCTTCAACTATTTGTGTTATAATTTTCGACTCCGTTTCAATTTTCATCCTATAAATTCAACTGAGAAGAACATGCAAAGAGGTGGGAAATACAGCGGCTTGGTTTCCATTTAAGCTCATGTGAAGTGCCTGAATTAGGTTGGCAGTTTCTTTTGTGTTGGGTGATAACAAATTGGTGGGATGCTGCTAACAGGAAAACGGGATCCGTTCAGAATATCAGTTAGCGTCTGAAGGAATCGACCAGGCTCAGTTGGCTGGAGAATTATTCCTCAAGGTACTTGTTTCTCTGCCAAATTTGCATGTTTAATGGGAAAATATTTCTGCATGCTCTTTGTTTACTCTTCGAGTTATGAATACCAGCAATTTTCTGATTGTTCTTCGGTGTCTTGGTTTGTTTTCCGATTGTTCCTAACTTAATTTCTGCCAATCAAGTTAAGCAGATGATGGATTTCATTTGGCTTGAAAGGAAATTAAAGAATCTGCTCTGTATAATTGTCTCTAGGAATTGAAGGCAAGTAACATTCAACTTGAAAATGTCCGCATCTGCTATTCTCCATTTGCAAGAACTGTTCACACGGCCAAAGTTGTTGCCTCAGTCCTAAATCTTCCATTTGAAGGCCCCCAGTGTAAAGTAAGTTGTTTTCAAGCCCTCAAATATTTGGTGCCAGTACGATGTGTACTTTCTGCTCAAATGGAAAGGGCACCCTCCTCTCCGTCTGTCTCTTTAATATTTCATGCATTAATCACAAAGTAAATGCTACTTAATAGGTTATGGAAGATCTTCGGGAGCGTTACTTTGGTCCTTTATTTGAACTCAAGTCCCATGACAAGGTAAAGCCAGCAAAAATGTGAAAATTTGTTGCACGTCTATGATAAGTTGATTGGTGACAAAACCATCTTTTTCTTTCTTCATTTCTTAACAGTATCCAGAGATATGGGCACTTGATGAGAAAGATACATTCATGGGACCAGAAGGAGGAGAAAGTGCTGAAGATGTTGCTGCTAGACTTGCAAGATTTTTGGCAACAACAGAGACGGAATTTAAAGGGTAACCATATTGGATTTTTCCTTGGCAAACCAACAACTTGATGTACTATGGTTACTCAGATGTACAATGAAGTTAGAATTGATAATGTCTTGGCTTTAATTAATGCTGCTTTGTTCAATCTGTTGCTCACTCAGCAGATGTGAAATCTTGGTGGTTAGTCATGGTGATCCCTTGCAAATCTTGCAAACAATTCTGAATGCAGTTCATCAACAATCAGGATCCATTTCTGATGATTTAGTATCAACAGTTCAATCAGTGAAGATCCATTCAATCTTGTCACAGCACCGGAAGTTTGCACTGCTTACTGGAGAACTTAGACTTGTTACATGATCTAAAGCTCTCAATAAGCCAATGTGTAGGCAAGTTCTGTATTTCTACATGCAATAAGTCTTCAAGAACTTCTACCATTGCTGATTTATTCTGCTTGTTTCAATTAATGGCTATAAGAGAGAAGCTGCTACGACACTGTCCAAGTGTCCAGAAAGTATTGACCTAGAATTCTATGTTCAACTATTCCAACTTCCTTGTAATTTCGAGTTTCAACACAAAAGTTGGCTAGATTCATACATTGTTATGGAGACATTTCAAGCTTGATGTACTCTTAGAATCTCCCTCAGATGGTATAAGAAGACAGTGCATCTGTAGCCAAGAAGGAATGGAAATAGAAAATAAAATTTTCCAACTTTCTGATCATATTGAGTTTAAATATCGATTAACTTAGAATTCTGGTGGGAAGAATATGTAAATTTGAGAAATGGTGGGTTCATGTTGCTCAGAAAAAAAATCTTGTAATGTGTTATAGAACATCTTACATGTTCAGAACTAACAAGCATTGGCACCTGCAACTATACCACATCAAAATCTATCAACCAAAGGGCAAAGCCTTGCACATGTTCACTGACCTTTAAATGTCCGAAAATTGATTCAGTAATTTCCCACAGGTGACATCATGACTCTGCAATACAGGTGTCACAATCACTAATGAACATCCATAAACAAAACCGGTTGTTTGTCTCGACCACTTTGCAAACAATGTCTGATGTAAAATCTACGCAACACCTTGAAAGCCTCGTATGTGACAGATCAAGCATCCAGTGAACATGACCTTAACAGTGCTTGCAGAAGATAGATTTGAATCAAAACTCGTGTTCTCTGCTGAATAAATTAGATCAGTGACCAGCCAATTACAGAATCACTGCAAATTTTGGCATGATTTGGGTGTCCACCTACACTATTTGGCATTTGATCCTCTTCTCCTTTAAAACAAAGTGGTTTAATCTAATCCTTTGTTGTCCACCGGTAGCCCCTGATCTGGTAACCTCCAAAGTTTTGGTCACTGCCACTTTCACCACCACTTTCTCCACTAGTATATCCTGATTTTCGACGATTTTTCTTACCCCTTCCTACGCCCCTTGCTACACCGCTGTCACTCACGCATCCATTTAAGAGAGGGTCATCTATACCTTTAATTATCCTTGACGGGGAGGAAGACGTGGCTATGCAGCTGTCATCCTTTGTTTTTTTCTTATCCTTGTCGTGTCGCTTTATGTTTTGTGATATCTTATGAAGTTTTTTAATCCCTTTTTCCATGGGTTCCACTGCTTGATTTACTGTGAATTTCAGATCATTAACAATCTGCAAGGGAGGCCAACAGTGGATTTAGCATCTGAGAAGTATGATTATAATTGATATCAAATAATTTCAGTTTTAAGTATAACAACATAGCAGTCTTACAAGCTGAAGTAGTTGGATTTATTGATAACTGAAATTTGCATGGAAGATCAAAATTAAGGAAATAGAGAGATAAGAACTTACATATTCACCGGCACCGACCACAACATCACGGACACTTTCTTTGATGGTCATTCCGCTCCTAAGATCATCAGGCTGAGGGAGCCGTAACTTCGTGGGTCGCTCACTTTCTCGAATCTCATCAGGATCTACAGGGCAATCAACAGAGGCATAGTCCCCAAGTATTGAAACATTACCGGTAAAACGGTCTCCCATTAACTTGTAAGGCTCAGAAGGGAACACATACAGATGAACGATAGAAGCGATGCCCATCTGTTCTGGATGAAAATAGAGCTCTGTTAAACTTCAATATTTTGAATGACGAATATGTTAACATATATATTACAGAAATATAGATGATAGGCATCTTGTTGCATAAAATCTAGGAACTCCTAGTGTTGGGAATGCGTATTGTGTATGTCCCAGGATACAAACTGGCAAAGTACACAAAACATTTTACTCATTGTAGATAAGTGAATCATTAGCAGCTCCATGGAAGAAACAAATGCAGCATGAAAGTAAGTTACGAACTGCACTTCACACATGTCCATTCAGCAGCCTAAAAGATTAAAATAAGCATTTAATCACGTAACTGAATATCAATACCCATAACACCATTAAATCAATTAGTTAATAAGAGGTAAGGAGATCAGTTATAAAAATCCAATATTAGTTGTATATAAAGCAAGTATGCTCTGGACAAAACCTTTTCTCCACCTATTGGCCCTTTGGTCCATAAGTAGCAGTAGTTTACTTTCAAGACCATATTTAGCCATTGAACAACAATTGTCAGCAATTACCAAAAAAAAAAAAAAGATGAATGGAAATAGAAATGTCAATGAACAGCTGTTACACTTCATGGAATCAAAATAATGAAGAATGTGTGATCTTTTGGGTAGAAAAGACTTCACTGAAAATGAAAGGCATCTACCTCGAAACAAATTATGAAATCCTGTACACTCGACTTAAATTGCAAGCCTTGAGCTATCGGACTCTTAAATAAACCAAGAGAGCAGAAAAGAGCAATTGCCACTCCTTGCCACCAAGTCAAAAAAACAATTGATTTGAATGTAAGGAACTTGTATAATGGCTTTATATGTGCCAGTTCATCCTTGGTGACATTATAAAACTGAACTAGACAGTACAAAGCCCAAGACTGACTGAAATTTAGAACCACCGCCATGTAAGGATACCTACAAAGTCACAAGATGTGAAGGGGAATTAGGATACATATAAGAAGTGCCTATGTGATTAAAATTTTCAACATTTGTTTTATGGAATTTGATTCATTAATACATTTTTAAAAGATTAAGGAAACAAAAGAATTTAAGAGAAGATACCCGCATCCCACTTTGAAGTCTCCTTCACAATATACATCAAAGGCTTCCAGAATTACTGCTAAAACAGCCGTAAAAGCTTTGATTATCATCTGCCACAAGAAGGTGCAATTAAATTCTTCAAAACTAAGAAAGGAAGAATTGGAAAACCAAAAGCAGAAGCAGAAGAAAGCATATGTCAAATGTGAACTTACATATTGAACAATACCGAACTTCACAACTTGGTAAAACCATTGACCAAGCTTCCATGGTTTTAAGAGATAATTCATGGGGAAAGGGTGTTTGACAATCCCCTTTTCATGACCATGTTCTAAAAGAGGTGTTGCACGTCCTTGCCTTTCCATAAACTCAATGGTTCTTTCTTCCCCACCTTTCAGAAGAATGCAAAAGGGAAGCCAAGAATGACCACATCAGAACGAGAATTAAATTTGAAATACTTCTGCCAAGATTATGAACCTTAAAGCTCAACAATAACTAAGAATCACAGGAAAATCAATAGGCCTTGCACGACCTTCAATTTATGCATCAAAGATGAACACTGCATTTTCAAGTGAACATGGTGAGATGGAAACACCAAGTTATGAGCAAATCACACATGACAAACCTTTAGCAAGAGTAAACGGCACAAGGCTGCCACCATATTCGACATTTAATATTGCATTAATTGCATAAAATTTGAGATAAAGCCCTTGTCAAAGCCAGGTAAAACCTACCACAGATTACATACCTAAGCAGGCAACCAAATATCTTCCAAAGCAATACATGGCAAATGATTCATAGCAATCCCGCAGTATTTCAATATCAACACTGATTGACGGATGCACCAACGATATAAACTGCTCAAAAGCACATGGCAAATATTAGGTAAAAATATACGCTCGACACTTATTTATAAACAACCTTCCCGGCACCGACTACTCATTATTGTCCTTGCAATGCAAAGAACCTTAACTTTACTTTCTCATCAGCACAAGGAGATTAGCTAAGTAACAGTTCTCATTCCCCTCACATCATCCCTCCCCTTTATTTTGCCAATTTAGCTGAAGACAGATTGCTTTCACATATATTGAACAAGCATACAACTTTGCCAGAGGAAGTTTGTTCATATCACTTACTGACTCTATGGCATAACATGGAACCATTAGGATAACTCCAATCAGGAACTTTTGCTCCTCAGGGTTCTTATACGCAGAGAGGTGCTCGAACAAGAGGTAGAATGACAAACACAGCGTTATAAGCACAAAGGCACCAGCCAACAAAGTTGCCCATATAGGAGGGGAATAACTCGATAGAGATGCAATGATATCCTGATAATTCATCGGCTACGATCACTTGTAGACTGGCCTAGAGCTAGCCAGCATAATTGGGATTATATAACACACTTGCTAACCACGCACAAGCTCTACGAAGAAAGAAGCCATTGAAACCATTAGATTCAAGGAAGAAGAAGAAAAACCCACAAGGGGTAATCGATTACGAAACAGAAGCAATTGAAACCAGAAAGCGCCATTTCCAGTATGACAAATCAAGCCCAATAGGATAATTGAACAAAGTAATAGCTTTGGAGGATCAATTCGTGATACCTGAGCCGTCACTGACCAGAAACAAGTCAAACAAAATGCAATCTTTAGAGAGCTACAGTGGTTGGGTCTGCTAAAAAATTCTAAAAGATCGCAACTTTTCTGTGGCACCAAACAGAAAAAATCGAATTTCAGCAGATTATGATCCAGTAAAGGGAAAATATTTGAGAAATCAAAGAAAATGAGAATCAATTAACTGATTGAGAGCTCTCTCATTGGTTTGGTTGTCTATAAAGCAAACGAAAGCAACAAAGTTGGAAACTTTGATGACGAGCAGAAATGAACAGCTCTATATTATTATTACTCAGACACTCCTTCAAAAAGATAATCATCATCAATTTTTTTAAGCAACACTTCTGTAATTTTAAGTACTGATTTCTTCTTTTAATTACCATAAATTAATATTTTTTATTTATACTTAAATTAGCAAATTAAATTCGAAATTTAATTATTTATTATTTATTAACAATAACATATAGTCTTATTCACTTGTGTCTCATGATCCTTCCATCATGTTCTTGTTATTAGGGTTGATTTAAACTTATCTTACCACCAAATAATAATAACATATCCATTAAAAATAATATAATCACATCTTAGATTAATAATATTACCCTAACAAAAAGATTATTCCAAGTGGGATTGACCAATAGAACTCAATATAATTCAAAATTAATAAATTAAGATGGAATTAATTAAAGTTTAAATCAAAAATGAAATTTAACTTTAACTTTAGTGAAGTTTAGATTAATCAAGACTGATTAGGTCAAAATTCGAAATGGATGAGAAACAAATTATTCCAAACTCAGCCTAGACACAGTACCAAGTACCATCCCTAATATTAGGAGTGGGAAAAAAAAAAGATCAGAATTGAGTAAGAACAAAAAAGAAATAGGCTTCAACTGTACGGATAACCACAAACTAGACCCACAACTGAAAAAAACTTCCCAATTCAAAGACACTCTCTCATTGTCTCCCACAACACACATAACCGCTCAAACTGCCACTCCAACATAAGGAACCTCTCCTCCAGCATCACACTTTTTTTTCCTCTCTCAAAGATTCAATCTTTGCAGCTCTAGCTCTCACAGTCATGACCAATACCAACACAAACTCCGATCCTGGTTTCTGCTTCCTGCAATCTTCCTCATTATCTACACCGTATTACCATCAGAATCCTCGGAAAAAGCGAACAAAACTGATCAAGAATGAACCTCATTCGGTTCCCTCTAACAGCATTGCTGCTCCTACAACAACTGCCATCAAGAGAGCAAAGTACTCTGGAAAGAAACCTGACCCTTCTGCTCCCAAGACCACAAGGCCTTGCACCGAGTGTGGGAAGAAGTTTTGGTCGTGGAAGGCCCTGTTTGGTCACATGCGTTGTCACCCTGAACGGGCATGGCGTGGCATAAATCCGCCACCAAACTACCGTCGACCCGTTTCTCCAACTAAAGACTTTAGTAGAAGCCCTGAAATAGCATTGAGTGCTGATGATCATGAAGTAGCAACCTATTTATTATTGTTGGCTGATGGAAGGGCAATTGGGGATGATCAAGAAGTGGTTCAAGAAGAAGGAAACAGTGGTTTCGAGTGCTCAAGTTGCAAGAAGGTGTTCGGGTCACATCAGGCATTAGGGGGCCACAGGGCAAGCCACAAGAATGTGAAGGGCTGTTTTGCAATAACAAGGAGTAATGGTGGTAGCTGTGAGGATCATGTTATGGAAGATGACAGTAGAAATAACAAGATGGTGATGGTATTATCAGGAGGACAAGGGCATCACCAGTGCAGCATATGCCTGAAGGTGTTTTCGAGTGGACAAGCACTTGGAGGGCACAAGAGGTCTCACTGGGAAAAAGGAGAAGAGGCCTCATCGTCATCCATGCTTCAAGGGCTTAATGAAGGAATCAGTTGTGGAGGGTTGGACCTCAATTTGCCTGCACCGGCTGAAGATGACTCGTTCTCTTCTTGTCTGACTCTGGACTTGAGATTGGCCCTTTGAAGATGGCTCCATCCTTTTTCTTCGTCTTTGCTCTTAGTTGGTGACTGCTGTTCATTTGTGACCTGTAAAACAGTAGGACTTCGGTTAGCTAATAATTAAATCAGATACAATAGATTTTAGTTTTCCACTTATTCTTTGTGTAATGGTTGATGCTAATCATCTAATTTCTTCCATCGAAGTTGTTTTCAAGTTATTTGCCTGTAACATGCAATGTAACATGGATCTGGATTCATCTTCATACTGCTTGATCCTCATATTAAAGAGAAATATTAAGTAGAGTAAACGTGATCAAAACAAGCATACCCCCAAGCATGTCCCTTCCCATCCAACAGCCTCAATCCTAGCCCTTAATCATCCAAACAGAATATCCAGATCTTCAGTTTGGCTTCACAGGTAATCAGCTCCAATATAAATGTAACAACCAATTGATCATCACCTTCTCAACAGACAGAGAAATCAGTTTTGTGGGCCTGTAAACTTGATGCAGTTCCTTGGCCCCAACCTTTCTGTACTCGTTTGAGGGCTTTTAATGCAATCCCACTGCCATCATCTCTGACACAGAGGGACAAAATATGCAAAATCAAGAATTGAGAAGCAACATCCTCAATAATCATATAGATACACACAAGTTAGAAAAGCCAATAGGTTAAGTAGTTTGCAGACATCCAGAGATGATAAATAATCACAGCCCTAGTGCAAAGGATTTGCATGAATCATTGGCATGGTTGAATAATAATTATGAGCCAATGAGCACTGGCTCAAGTGGTGTGTATCCACTAACCCTGGTGTCTGAAGTTCAAGTCGTCTCCTTATCATCAAAGCAGTAACAATAATGATAATTATGGATGGACTCAGACTTCATAACTTAATGAAAAATGCCACCAAATGCGTTAATAAACATTTAAGAAGTACCTGTGCAATATGGTTTGCCAGTCACTGTCGCCATCCTTCTTTTCTTTCCCATGAATATAACCTCTTGCATTATGAGACACCTTGTCCTCCACATTACCTTTTGAAGCTATTTCCATCATCCTTTCTGCAAGCTCATCAGCCTCATATTTGTTTCCTCTTTGATTAAAGCCGTCAATAACAGGCATAAATGATGCAGGATCAAACCTATATCGTTTATCAATTAGCTTATGTAGGACATTACGAGCATCCTCCAATCTTTTATCTTTGCAAAGTCTGTTAATGAGATCTTTATAGGGGAACTTACTCACATCAAAAAATCTATCTAACGCACTTTCAAACAGTTTTTTTGCTTCAATGACCTCCCCTCCAACCAGTAACTCATCTAACATCAGCCTATAAAGAGCTTCCTTCTGGCCACACATACTTAGAGCAATCTCAAATACCTCATGTGCTGTTTTAAAATCACAGGCTTGACAGAATGCTCTGATTAAGATTCTGAAGGAAGATATCTTGGGGGAAATCCCCACCTGTAGCATCTCATCCAAAACAGAAGGTGCATCTTTAATTCTTCCTCCTTCGCATATGTATTTAAGCACACTATTATATGTGGAGAAATTAGGCGAAACCCCTCTTTCTCTCATCTCATCCATAAGTCCATAAATTTCAAAATTTTGGCTTTTCTTCCCTAAACCTAGTATTAAAGAATTATAAGTTTGTAGGGTTTTATTGCAACCTTTCTTCTCCATGTCCTTAAGCACCCGAAATGCTGATGTTATCTTTCCTTCTTTGCAGAAGCTATGAATAAAAGAATTATAAACAGCGGAATCAGGCTGCAAGTTCTTCCCCATCATCTCAATGAACTTCTTTTTGGCTTCATCCAGCCTCCCAGCCTTGCATAAAGCGCTAACAATAGTTGAATATGTAATCAAATCAGGCAAGCATTTTTTTCCACTATAACTACCATCCACTAAACCAATAAATGAATTCCCCAAATTACCAAGTGCAGCATTACCATGCATCCACATTCCACTTACGATTTCTATTGCTTTGTCTATCTGTCCACTATTACACAGACCATTAATCACAATATTGCAGGTCACAATATCCATACCATAACCCCTCTCATTCATCTTTTGCAGCAATTCCTCTGCTTCAGATGCCTTTCCCTCCTTCCACAGACTATGTAACAAAATGTTGCAAACGTAGGTGTTAGGGGAACAACCGTTTCTCATCATCTCCTCGAGAACTTTGTTAGCTTCATCTACCTTTCCCTTACTGCAATATCCATGCAGCAAAGTGCCATAAGTTACTGTATCTGGTGAAATACCAGTGGATATCATGGCCTCCTTCAGCGTTCTTGCTTCAACGAACATTTCATTCTTGCATAATCCATCCATAACAATGTTATACAAGTATATACTAGGCTCAATGCCTGAATCCACCATCTCTTTAAGAACCATTTGAGCCTCAAAAAGCTTCCCATTCCTGACAAGACCCAAGAGCCATACATTATAACTTTGCGAAGTCATTAAATTGCCACTTTTTTTCATGGACTCGACCAATGTCTTGGCTTCATCTAGCATTCCTTCCTTACAGAACCCCTCAAGCATTAAATTGTAAGTTATGGTATTAGGGCAAGGCAACCCCAACTCTTGATCAAGTTGCATGTCTCTAAAAATTCTGGAAGCTTCCAAAACATTCCCTTCGCTACAAAGAGCAGATATCCTAGCGTTGAAGGTCACCACATCCGGGACCAAGCCATCCCCCCTCATTTGCTCCAATAGTTTTTCAGCATCATCAGTCTTACCTAACTTGCAGAAGCTGGAAATCAGAGTATCATACACTATCCTATTTGGAGAAAAGCCTGAGCCTTTCATTTCAGACAAAAGCTCCAACCCTTTGTCAGTAAGTCCAGCTCTACAATACCCACGAACCAAAATGCCAAAACTGAACTCGTTCGGTTTACACCCTTTCTCCGGCATTTTGTCAAACAAATCACGGGCGTCTTCCAAACGCCACATATCACACAACAAACCAATCAACAGATTGAAAGTATAAGTCTGGGGAATCACTCCAGCGACCGCAATATCTTCATATAGCCAAGATACATGATCCAGGCGACCTTCTTTGGCACAAGACTTGATGAGTACATTGTACAAATAAATAGAAGGCGGCGATTCTGGGAAGCGAGAGCGCAAGGATTTAAAGCAAGAGAAGGCCTTATCGAAGAGACCCGATTGGGCCAAGACGCGTACGAGGGAGGAAATATTGGATTGAGGGGAGTGTGAAGAGAGGAGGAGTTGGTGGAGGAGGTCGAGTTCGTTGAACATTTTGGCGCGAATGAGGATGCGAGTAATGATGGGAACAGAGTGGGAAGAATTGGTGCTGTAGGAAGCAGGTAAGGAGAGGATGCGCTTGAAAAGGTTCCATGCTAGTTTAGGGTCGTGGACGTTCTTGAGGAGAGTTCTGGTGAGCTTTGTTGTTGGGTCCATCGAATTTTCGCCAGTCCTAGTCGGAGGTTTTGCTTCTTGTGTCGTCGATCTGTCTGTCTGTCTGTCTGAGTCCAAAACCTTCTAAATGCACCGGTGGCCACTGATCAGAAGAATTCCAGGAAACAAACAGAATCCATCTTCCTTCCTCTTCCTCGTGCAATCTTTCATTTCAGGTCCTTGGATTTACACTCCATTCCTCCATGATTAACGTTCAGAAGTCGTTAATGTTTTATATGGGCATTGAGTAAACTTCGAGCCGATCAATATCGATCCGTGAACCAATGATTCAGAATTACGAGCCCAATTTTCAATTCAGCCCAGCCCAATTCAAATCAATGAATAGAGGTTCAGATTAATCAAATTTTTAGGTTAAACTCGAAATTTAAATGTTACTTTGCTTCAAAATTGCTAAATCAAATCTTATTTATGTCGGCTCGGGTCGCCTAACCCGAACTTAATGAAACCTTAAGTTAGGATTAAGTTCGGAAAAAGAAACAATCCCATTAACAAATTCGATCTAATCAACCTATATTTCTCTCACAAATTTCAACCATCTTAGTTGAAAAAATCACAAAGATGCAAACTTTACCATTTTTCAACTTTTTCAATTGAAAATTTCATAAAGAAGCTAACTTCACCATTTAGACCGTTTTGGGATTGAATTTCTTTCTAATCCTTGCTCGATCAAGCAAACACATGGAAGGATTGCATTTGCTAAAACCAAAAAGGAATGTCATTTGTTCCAGCACCTCCATTTTTCACCTCGTTTGTGGCAAGATGTTACTTCCGGCCATTTTCCTCATCAAACTAGATAAAGAAGTGAAAAAACATCCTTTGACTCTAACTCCGCCACTCTAGTTGTTGCTTTTCTTTCTGTTATTTTGAAAATAGGTGTTCCATCTTCTGTAACTCGATTTCTCAACATTCTACTTTATTTCTCTTTAAATGAATGACATCTTCTTCTGGAAACTCTAACTACACGTTAAACTGAATTATCAAGAGACCCCCATTAAAGAAACTACTAAGATATGATTTCATTCCATGAGCGGAGGAGGAAGAAGACTGTAAAAGTTGATCATCTTTTGTTGTCAATGGAGCTACATTTAGTTGGGTACTTTTTATTAGTAGTTACATAATAATGGAACAAGATAAACTCCTATACTTGTTAGATTGTTAAGACAACTTTTAACTTTCTATTCTACAATGCACTTTCCAATTTGATCTTCCCATGAAAGAATTGCTATGCGAGGAGAGAGAGATTGTGTGTGCAACAAAACTATTCAACAATATCGCATCTTTGCAGATAAGGGTTATCATACCGGACGTATCTAGACCAGTAAGACTTGTACTTGGAAACAGCCAAATCCAACCATGGCTTGTAATTTCCGTTGTAATGAACCACAGCTGCGTTCTTTATCTCCGTTTTGTTGAGGGCTGGGTCATAGCCAAGTCCCAGGACATGCCAGGTACGATCCAATGGATAGGTCAGGTTATAGAAAGTGATCAATCCAGGTGGCAATGTGCCCAATTTCCAGAGAGTTCGATCTTCATTCTGCAAAGCAGTTCATCTCAATTAGCTGAAATCAAGGATTTTGACTCAGTAAAGGCTAGTCTATAATGGAAAGTAATCGGTATTACAGAAAGTGAAATCTACAGCTAACTCAACCATCATGAAAATATTAATCGCAGTTAAAAGTTTTAAAATCTTGTTGCAAGCATCAACATCAATATTTAGATTTGCAATTATTCTGCATGAAACTAAAAAATACAGCTGTAGTTTTGCAGATATGCATCCCATCCAATTCATCCGCAAACATGAAAAAAGTCAGTAAATCTATATGCCTACTAAATGAAACTCGTAAGAAATCGGAAATTAGTGCTTACCAAATCTTGCCATCGATGATATATTCCAGTGATATTTCGCTTTCTCCACTCCTTCAAGTCAAACATGTTCATTCCAAATGCCCAACCACAAGCATTCGGATTGAAATTCTCATAGATATTTGGATTAGAGAAGTTAAGGTACTTGTCGAACCTATGGAAACTCTCTTTGCAAGTTTCCACTGCACCATTAACCATCCCTTTCAGGTCAATCGACCACAGTGGTGTCAGATCCTTCTGAACTACAATATCATCATCTAAAAAAAGGATCTTTTCTAGCTTTGGATAAACTTCTGGAAGATAGAATCTAAGATGGTTCAGCATAGACAGATATTTGGGATTCCTGTATTTAAGATTGTCTGACCCAGCAGATAGGGACGAAGGATGATTTGCCTTGAAATAGTATTCTTTTATCCTGGCAGATTCAAGTTGACGCAAAACTGAACAGTAAGAGGCATTCAACCACTTAAAATCATCAATGTTCTGAACTTCAACTGTCGCATTTTGTGGAGGGTTAAGAATAAACCACATTTTCATAGCAGCAAAGTTCAATTTATCAGTGACTATATGGAACACATGTCTCTCAGGATGTTTTGCATTGAGTGCAGTAGAGTTGACAACCACAGATGTTGCCAGAACATTGTCAGAGAAGATGGCATAGTGATAAAGTGAAGGATCCTCAACCTTCGCTCTGTTAAAATATGCCTTACTTTGATAACCCTGTGCAAAATAGTCAGATGCAAGTTGAAGAGGAAGGCAATGCAATGATCTTGGGACTGTTTTTGCAGCCAACTGGATCAAGAATGCACTTTTTTTCTTCAGAGAATTTACATTATCTTCAGTTGATTGAATCATTGCCCGTAACTTCCTTGACATTGTAGGGCATTCGTATAATCGATCCTTTGCAAATGAAAGAATGTGCCCAATTGCTTTTGCTCGAACTAATGCACTGGAGAGAAGGAAAAAAATGCCTCTTCATGAAAATTGTGACTTGAAATGCATGCCCAGGAAAGGAAGAGGAAAATAATAGATGTCATACCTAGGTGAAAGCTCAGTATCGGAATTTGCTGCTCCAATAGCATGTTGACTTTCTCTAAAGTGTTTCACAAGTGAGTTGTAAAGACCAGTTTCGTTATTTGATTTGGCAATATTTGCATATGCCTTGGCCATAATGATCTGGTCGCGCATCAGTTTCAACATAGAATCAGAATGTGGACTCTCGTAGTCTCTCCGCCAAATACTGTATTTTCCCTTGACTGTGGTGTCCAAGGTGTTAGACCGGATAACTGCAGCAGCTTGCATCTGGTAATCTGTTTCTTTATCCAGTGCAATCAGCTCTGCAGTTCGCGACTCCCTCCTTTTCTTTCGAATCATCTGAAGAACAATGTAGTAATAATAAGTTGTTGAAGTAAAGGCAAAAACCTTCAGTGAACGAAAACAAAAGCAACCGCTACTGACAGTTAACCTGGCGCTTGAGCTTCACTGGGTTCATCTGTGATTTCAAAGGATTCAAGATTCCACCTTCTCCAGCTTGGTGATCACCCACGGAATGTTCAACATTGTCTTGAAGCTCAGTTTCATCAACAAATGAGTTTTCCAGTTCCTGAAAGCAAGAAAGTAGTCAAAGAAATGCCCTTTCTAGTCTGAGAAAAGAAAAAAGAGGAAAATTTAGATTAAACAATTCCTTGTCTAGCCATGAGAAGAAAGAAATCATTTTGGTAAACTAAAAAACTCAACAGCAAACTATGACAAGAGGGAATTACTTGGGAAGCCTTTGGCTGATCGTGGAGATTATGAGAAGGAGGGATGTCCAATACCCAGGAAGCAGAGAGGTCCTTCATTTTCACCCTACTGACTCGAACAGCACCAGAAGTTTCGGTGTATGTTCCAATTATGTCAATATCCTATGCAACCGGAAAAGCATCAAGGTCACCCAACCACATGCCTACTCGCTAACTTCAATTCACAGATCCTCATCCAAGTGATTTCATGCATTCAACCAGAAATATAGAAATATTCCTTAATTTTTCTTGATTTTTGGTAGCAAAACGGAAGAATAGTAAGACGTTCATTGGATCTCCATATTCAACGAAATTTTCGAAGCAAAAAAAAAGGAAAAAGAAGGAGGAAGCACCTTGATACTATTGCATCCATGGCAGTTAGAATTGAGGTCTCTAGCTCTACAAGAATCAACAAACAGATAACACATACGCAGTGAGGTATACATAAATTGATCAAAAGAGAATGAGCAAAAGATCGAAAATTTACATTACAAAATCACCAGACAGCGTAGGAAGATTGAAGGTAAGCTGCGAAAACATTATAAAAAAAAAAGAAGAGAAATGAAATTATGATCGAGTAATGGAAGAAGAAATGAAGTAATTGGAGAGGCGAGTACGATTGAGATGCAGAGGAGTAGGAAAGAATGGAAGAAAGTCGTGAACTCTGAATTTCCAGTTTCCATTGTGAATCACAACCAACTGGCTCCACCTCCACTCGACGGATCAACATCTAGTTCTTCCGTTTCATATCTCTTTTTTCCTTTGCTTCAAAATCCACATTTTCTCTTCTATTCTAAAGATCACATTTGGATCCAGACTAGAATAGAAGAAAGACTTTTCTGGCCCAAAAGGCCTTTGACAATAGTCTAAACCTAGTGGTCCAATTCATGAAATTAGTCCTCTAAATCTGCCAACTAGAAATGGTAATAGTCCGATCGAGACCGGGCTCGTTATTCATAATCCACGGATCAAACCTATTGTTGCAAGTAATTATCTAAAACGATGCTGTTTTGAACAATTATATTTAAATGATGTCATTTTAGTGAAAATTTTAAAATATTTAGAACAGGTTGAACCATGCTCAATTCAAAACTCAATCAACTCATAATTAATTTATTGTGTCAACCCTGCTCTCGACTCAAAAGATTATAAAATAGAGTGACGACGGTAGAAAATAGTCGGAATATAAAAACTTCATTTAAATCGAATTTGTCACTTGACTTAGCCTCCGTTTGGTTCAGCTTTTGGAGGATCCAAAAGCACTTTTATCTACAGCAAAAGCTGTTTTAAGGAAAAAGTAAGTATTTGGTAGAAAATTTTAAAAGTACTTTTACAATAGAAACAGCTTTTTTAAAAGCCAAAATACAGCTTTTTTAGAAGCTAAAATTTGGAGCTTTTTAAAAAAGCCCAAAATTTTAGCTTCTTCGGGTAGATAAATTTGCGTCAGTTACGTATATAACAAAGACGTCTTTTATCGTTTCTTTGGT